>JAULBR010035024.1:0-15221 GCA_032355825.1 Melanodrymia aurantiaca
TGACGTCCAATAACCGCTGATTTATAATCAATGTGTTTCTAGTGGCGTCGTTAAATAAAACAAACTTTACTTTTATTCTTTTCATAGTTCGTCATTATATGATAATTTATGAATGTCCTTGTAATAATACGTAGGCCTACGTATAACATTTTAATGATGAACACAATTAGAGGAGTGGGTGGGTAGTAATCGCTGTATCACATTGCTCCAGTCAGACACGTGTTTGTGTCTATATACTAGTAGCTGATGATTGCCTTGTAAGCAGCCATCTTCACGAGCCACGACTTAACTGTGATCATTCCGTGTTTACTCTCAGTTACCGCGTATAATAAATAACAGGTGATAATAGAGTAACCACAGAATGATTAGCTTGGTTCACGACAAGACAAGGATCTATTCTCAACAAACTGCGCAGTATGCGGTACAGAGACTAAATATATATATATAACAAATTGATCACATATTACGAGCAGCCAGAGTAGAGAAGAACGTCACTGTCCTTGAACAACAATCAGAGGCGGATCTAGGGCCCGGGCCCCCCACTAAATTTTGCGAATTTTAATTTTTTTTTACGTTGGTTTTGAAATTTCTGTTACTAGATGCTTCTTTGCCGGGCTCCCCCTAAATGGATTTTCTGGATCCGCCACTGACAATACAAATAGTGTTTACTAAATGTCTTTATTTACAGCGACCCCGCGTCACCACGTCGCACTCGCGTGTAACCTGCCGCACGTTCAATAGGGCGAGCGCACGCCGACTAGGTGACCGATCGTGTATTATCACATCACATTCATTTAATGTAGATGCAAGTATCAGTGTCAAAACGTTTTGTCTCAGTAGCCGAACGCTGGCCATACTGAACGTAAGGCCGGTTTCTCAATTATTCACACTGTAACACAACGACGAAAATACAACCAAACTACCTTATATAACGCACACTAAATAGTTTTTTTTTTTATATGGGTAACTTATTATTCTACTCATACAGAGTGACGGGCAAGAGAAATAAACTATTAGTTATTTTATCTATAAAGGTGTTCATGTTTTAGTCAAATATATTTCGTACTTGCTGACTGACATTGTGTAGACACAGTCACGAGTAAATGACGTTTCCACCACTGAAGTGTCGTTCATGTATAATGTGATCACTCGCCACCCATGCACTAAAACTAGGCATATGCGATACATTAGGAGTTGCGAGGTTAGAACTATGTTGTGAGGAGGAGGTGAGAGGGAAGGAGAGGAGGAGGAGAGGAGGAGCAGGTGGAGAACGAAAGGGTGGTGAATAGAAAGTGCGTGCGCGCGTGTGTGTGTGTGTGTGTGTGTGGGGGGGGGGGGGTCTTTACAGTTTATTCATTTCAGTTGAGACGGCTGTAACCACTGAAGCACGATATCATCCTGTTTGTGCAGTCAGATCTATCTTAGTGTCAGAGCGTCAATCCGAGGTGCGTAAGGTACAACGATCGATCCCCCTTAGGGGGATCAGTTGGGTTTAGACCAGTGCTCCACAACTTTATAGCAAATATTGTGGTATATGCTATCCTAACTGTGTAAAGGTGCATATAAAACATCCCCTGTTTGCTAATCAAATACAGTAGCCTGTGACTACTTCTGCAACCATGTGTCAAAATTACCATGTGTTTTGTGTCCAAAACCAATGGTTATTAATCCAAAAATGTCAGTAATATCGGTAAACAAACCAAATTCACATAATTATGTTTTTTAAGATTGTCTTTCGCGAACTTCTGGTGTTATGACTATTTTTAAAATTGTCCATGCCGTCACCAATATCTCTGGTGCGGAGATGGTTTAATCATTTCAATAATGTTACGATTGCTGACGCGTGGGCGCGCGCGAATGCAGTTGTATTCATCTTACAGTGGAAACAGTGACTTGTAACAAATACCATTACGGGATTAGCTGTGCTGTGACCGGGGTGGACGTAAACCCGGGCTTACACGCACGCCTCGTTCACGTCAAGGTCATGCTGAGGACACGTGACCTGTAGTCAGCTGACCACGATTGCTCGTACAGCGATGTTCTGCCGCTTCGTGTATCCCTGTGTGGAGTTCACCTGCCGAGTTCTCGTGTAAATTCAAACCGTTTACTCACGGATTTACAACTTGTGTGGGACAAACAGACGCTCGGATGCGAAGGTCACTCTCGTGATGCTGACACCTCTCGCTTCGTTTACATTTAAATCTTCCGCGCGCAGTAATACGGCGCAAGTTTACACTCGACATGTCAATGTAAATCAGACGCGACATCCAGCTTCCACCGGTCACTGTAAAAACACAGAACGCACAATTGGGCAATGTACAGTACAATTATTTATTATTTTCTTTAAAACCCCCAAATTGATCTGATTTAAAGAGGCAATAAGTGTGTATTTACTAGCATAGCATAATTATAGGCCGTAGCCTCGACTCCGTTAGTGTTTGATTGGTTCACTTTAACGTGCTACACGGTGTAGGGGCCTACATGTATGTGTTACAAAATATATGTGATTCGTACAAATAATCATGTCAACTTAATTTAGCCAATAACATTAAAAAAATATGTTTTTCTTCTGTCTGTATTGATTACATTCAAAATGGCAAAACCTAAAATATGCGACCATCTTTCTGACATTAACCATAACAATTGTCTCATCTTTACAGGAAATATACTAGTATTTCGACAAAGCCATGAATTGACCACAGGTGAATCACCGCCAAAGCAGTGATGACACTCGGTGATGAGGAAAAGTCAGCATATCCTGCCTGATCGTTAGCACTAAGCCGCCATGAGCACCGCTTTTAATAACCTAAATGGTCCCGCCCTTCGTTTCACCTATTAATAATTATCATCATTGTTTCGTCTTTTGTGTACATATTTTCATGTGAGAATTATAAAAAAATGGACTGAAAAAGACTAACAAGGCTTATTGGAATCGTTAAGAGTGTGATTGAATTGTGATTTAAAAATACGTGGAAAACGCTTTCTGCATACCCGGTACTCATTTTAATTATATAATACTGTATATACTAAATCATGAATGACGGAAAAGAAACCAACTCGCCTTGCCAATTTGCCATATTCCGAAACGTTCGATTGCGACAATGCAGTAATCAATGTTTGTGTTTATGAATTGAGAACACAAAGTGGAAGATACTTCATGGTGTTCTCAAGTCACTTTATATTTTATACCATGCATAAAATCATCTCATTGGCGTCATTTTATTCATACTTGTTACACTTCATTAACTATCAATCGACCTGAAGTTCGGAATCCATTTTGTGGAACGTGAGAGAAGTGATGTAATGTGTTTTCAATAGGACGAGTTTATTTATAAAGCAAGTTAATGATTTCGTGAAGCGAGACACGGACGGCCAACAACATATTAAACAATCTAACTGACGACGTTACCCGCCAAACGTTTACGCTCCGCTGCATCTCCAGACCATAACGTGACCTTAGACATAATCGAACTCTCCAGGTGCATGACTTGCCGATTGATTCATACGTCAACATTACAAAATATAATGACATTTTGAAGTGATGATACCAGTTGAAATAGGTCAAAGTAATATCTACCATAAAACGTTCTGAAATTTTGATCAGTCCAACAATTATTTTTGAAACAACTTTTAAAACAGAACATGGCGTTGCTTAACATTAACATGTATACACTGAACAAGTCCTGAGGTGCAGGTGGAATGTCGTACGACATAAATGCTATGTGTATTTGTGTATATTGGTTTTTAATGATGGTTTTTAATGATAGTTTTTAAGGTTATATATTTCTGAACACATCAAATGTCCTGAACGCTCATATTTGTAGAGTAATAATTTATGTATGCTATAGTTTCATTAAAACAAATGAATTTTACAAATGTGTTGCATATTTAAACGTAGCTAAATACTTTTTCTTTTGTTCTTAAAGTATAAAACTGAGCACAGGAAATGTAATTGTGAATGCAATGTTGTAAATTCGTTGCAAATTTCAAAAGCATTGTCACCGTACGTACTCCGTTCACCGCATAAGCCAAGTTTTCTCAAAACTATATTTATTTATTGACGTTATAGGAAGCACAGAGCGCTCTAGTTTAACTTAATAAACATATCGCGTGTACAAACACCATACTACGAGAGGAAGGAAGTGAGCGAACTGACACAATTGCGACGCATCTCGAGGAAAGAGTGTATTTGTGGCAAGTCATTGATGGTTGGAATCCCCACGGAATGCTAGAGTAAAGTTCGGTGCTAATTACTACGTGACTCAGCTGGCTTTTCTCTCGCCGACTCCATTCATAGTTTGAAA
Source organism: Melanodrymia aurantiaca (assembly GCA_032355825.1). Classification (NCBI taxonomy): domain Eukaryota; kingdom Metazoa; phylum Mollusca; class Gastropoda; order Neomphalida; family Peltospiridae; genus Melanodrymia; species Melanodrymia aurantiaca. The sequence goes on from JAULBR010035024.1 coordinate 4,305, forward strand.
ATATCTCTTGTCTTTGTCAGTCTGCTTCTGTCGTTGTTTGACCTGATGCTGGATGCGCGTGCAGGTATCAGAAAGCAGACGACGTGTTGGAATGTCGTGTGGTCTGCAGACTGTACCGAAAAGCAAGTTAAATCAGTTTGTGTATGCCAACACAGGGAGCTTGTGGGTTCATGTAGATAGCCAAAACATCTTTAGTTTAGCTTTTTACTGTATTAAAATAACATTGCATACATTCAAAAGCTTTCAATGTGTCTTCCACACAAAGAAGGAAGTGCATGTGAAATATCAACTTCAGTTAATGTGGTGTCCAGTGGCAGCCGGCGTTTGAGTCCACGTGTTCGCATTGAACAATTGTTCTTATACGTTGTGTGTGTGATGCAAGCACCTTCAAGACAACTAGTACTGTTTTGGAAGCTTTTATTTCCCATCCCAGTAGTTTTGCAAAATAGTGGCCCACCCGATTAGTCCGTAAAAAGGGCCCACTTTCTTCATTTTGAGAATGTTCAAGAACTGGCGTGCACTCTAGATATTAAAACACCAACATAATCCAAATCCGATGGCCTATCACCGCACAATGCAAAGTCAAGGGGGTATTGGAACAAGTCGAGATGTTTGCACCTGGTTATTACCATCATCATGCAGTGATGATACCGGGTGTTCGAGAAAGATGACACCGGTGGCACTCGTCATAGGGACGACCATTTTGTTGTCGGTTATTTTCAACGAAACGATGAAAACGTGAGAAACGAGTGTCAGTAATTGTGCGTAATACCCATGTCACACACTGCGATCACGCTGGCGCTCACACTGCGACCTGCCCTGCGTTCAATAGCGCGGGCGTTCTGCTACCGACACAAAACGTTTTGACACCGATGTTTGCATCTTATATAAATGAATGTGATATGATAGTACACGGTCGGTACCAGTCAAATTGTTTGTGTCGGTAGCAAAACGCTCGCGCTATTAATCGCAAAAATAAAATAAAATAAAAAACCCACATCAACCTTTTTAAAGTGTCCTTGATTAAATAAGAGGACATACAGTTGCTTAAAACCGGTGTAATAGGAATAGAAGACCGTAGGAATATAAGTCCGACACAATGTAAAATGCTATAGGACCTACATACCCAGGAATCCTAGTCCAAACCAGACTTTTATAAAACACAGTTTTATTACGAATTATTTTACATCAACTCTAGGACTAGTTTTATGAATTAGACTATTTGTTTCATTCCGTAAAGATTTATTTGATTATTTAATCCATGTTGTTATGATATAACCGCACACAGTTTGCATAATGAACTTGCCCCGAATAATGTCCAACAGTTTGATATGTAGACAGATGGAATGTTTTTCGACGTATACAAAAGAAATTAATGAATGGAAAGTTGAAATCATCCCTTGTATCATAAAGTTTTGTATAAAGGTCTGTGTGGTTGTTCTTTGTCGACACATGGTCACAGAAGAAACACGCTGTCACCACATATTACAGAATAACAGCAAGGGATATTTTATGTGCACTTTTCCATAGACAGGATAGCACACACCACGGCCTTTTAATGGACCAATCGTGGATCACTTGTTGAAACGCGAAATAATAACAGATCCACCTAGAAGGATTGATCCTTCGACCTATGGAACCTGAGAGGGACGCCGTTGGACTGCGCTACGTCCCGCTTCTCACTTGACGCTAGAAAGAGCGATATTTGACAGTGGTGACGGCGTACTGTATATACTGGCCATGCTTACTGTGGAGCTGTGTGTATAAACACAGAAGACGTGACAGCAAGTAGTCGCAGTGAGATAGCTAGGTCTGCAGCACCTAACACACTGCACTGTCTTCAAACAGCTCATGGTCGGCACACTCACTGAACATTGCCACAACTGACAACACTTACCGGACGCTGCCCGCGGAACACTGTGACAGGTTCGCTCAATCGAACACGACCTGTTCGTCACGGCTCTGTCAAACAGAGAGTCCGTCACTCGTCAGCTTGCTATAATATATTATTATATTTCCACGGCTGGCTTCTACACGCCGCTTTTGAACTTGTCTCCCTGGTTAAACACTGTTAATCTTAACCTTGGCAGATGTTGACAAGGAAAAGGTGATACAGTTTGGTTATTACAACTCGGAAATATTTTGAAGAAGTTTGGAAGAATTTATTTCCTGCACGTGAGTGTTTTAAAATTTAATTAATATTATAGAGTGACTGTGTTCATTATAATTGGAAATCAGCCTATGTAATTTGTTATTGATAATCAATGTCATTTAGGGGAAGAAAGTTGGGGGTTTCATAGAGGTACATGTTTACAGTGTCACTAACTGACTAATATCATTTAGCACTACATTGATTGTGTGTCGCATCTTCGTAGGCCACTCATTGATAGGCCTACCTGGTGTGTGCGTTCTAACTTGCACTATAATATTAAGTTTAAATCATTATCAAATAGCGTTTTAACTTGTTTCTTGTCAGTGTTCATTTTAAAATATAAATATGTATGTCATAACGATTCCTGGTGCAATATGGGATCAGTGGGTCGCAAAATGTCTCCTTGTAACATATAGAGTGAATTACTAGTATAATTATACCGCTAGATGTCTATAGACTACATGGCGACCACCCACCGTATAACATGCATCATAGTGTACATTGGACGAGAAATCAACTGTAAATGCACGGGGAAGGTGGGGGGTGCACATTTACACCCTCCGACGCTGCGTGATTATGGCAGGTCGAAAGTAAAGTTTGTTTTATTAATGACGCCACTAGAAACACATCGATTATAAATCAGCGGTTATTGGACGTCAGACGCATGGATATATTGACACATGGTCACAGAGGAAACCCGCTGTCGCTGCTTCATTGGCAAGGGGTCTTTCATGTGCACTATCCCATAGACAGGATAGCACACATCACGGAATTTGATAAACGAGTCGTGGATCACTGGCTGGAACGGAAAATAGCCCATACAAATATGCTGTCTAACGATAACAGTGAAACTTGTAGTAACGCCTCGCTAGTCCATAAATGAACGTAATCTCATCCACACCTCAACGATATTACGTTCATTTATGGACTAACGCCTCGCATGAACTCTACAATATAGAGCCCTCAAAGAAATGATGACGAATAATGTCTAGTCCCCCCTCCCCCATACATTCCCCCCTCCTCGGACTTCCCTGAAATGTCGACCTGCCCAGCCACGTGATCTGTGAATGAATCATCCCATCCGGCAGACGGCGCGCCTAAATATTGTCGTGTGTAACAAGCAAGGCCCAGCAAACCACCGATATAGCAGACGATTCAGTTTGGACACACTACTGACCAGAACCTATCTTACTTACCACAATGGCATCTAACTACAGAGCAACAAAATCAGGATTTGCAGCTGAAGCTCAAAATAAGGTATGTGTGACAATAGAAATGTGTTGTAACTATTTAAATATTCCCTGTTATGTTTTGTTTCAGGTGTGACCTGGGTTATAATGTGTCACAGGTTGTTGTGCAACGATGCAATGAATTAATCATTGAACGTAGTTGAGGCTCAACCATTCGATAAATCTGTTGAAGACGAGTGCCATCGTACTTACGTATAGATCTAATTATGCTATTTCTGGCTAATGGTAATAGAACATTGTGTATTTATTAAGATTAACGTTTACATGTATTTGTATAAACCAATGCGTTTGTAATAATGTAATAATAATATAACAATTTCGATGACCACAAATACTTGGATATACATTATATTGATATTGTAAGCAATAACGAATAAGTTGTAAATCAATGTTAATTTTAATAATAAAGGCTATAACTTATAAGCCCTATTAGCCAGAAATATGTTACAGGCATCAACAGCGTCGGCCTGAGGCTCGATGGGTTGAAGGATCAATCCTCCTCAGGCAATCTGTTCAGTGTTGAGTTATTTCTTGTTCCAACCAGTGATCGACAACTGGTCTATTAAAGGCTGTGGTGTGTGCTATTCTGTCTGTGGGGAAGTGCACAAGACGTATTATATCGATATAACCGATAGACGGACCAGTGCTTGCGTATTAAATTATTGAGGTATTAACTATTATTTTCTCACGTGATTTGTAGTATGTTTTTCGTAGATAACTTTAGTTTCGTTTAACGAAGAGAAAAAAAGTAAGAATTTTTGTCCTAATTATATAACTTTAGGTTAACAAATAAAAATATTTGTAATGCAAATACTGTACATAAAAAACAATCTTTAGAAAAAGCCGCTATTTTCAATGGCCAACGATCGATTTTTCTGAAGATTTTTTGTATGTATTTGTATTACAAAACAGTCCTTTTTTATTTTCAAAAATGTTTACCTTTTTTCTCTACGTTAAACGAAACTAAAGTTATCTACGAAAAACGTACTACAAATCACGTGGGACACTATAGTACGACACGTAACAGCTATTTTACGCAATATAATTTACATTTTGACATATATCTTTAGAATTATATAAAAATTAATGTATACATACAGTTATATAAATACAAAGTACAGGATTTTTTCGTTAGCTATAGTTGTGTAAAACTCGTTTTACCACATTGTCACGTGACCGTGAATTTCGTGCGAAAATGCTGACTGGTAGTCTTTAGTATTTAGGAGATATTAAAACTGAACCCATTTATCACTGTTTAATGTGTATTTGTTTAAAGTTAAATACTAAACACGCTGGAGCTACAGATACTCTACGGTATAGAAATATATCTATCAAAACTTCATGCTAAGAATAATTATTTTGCACACGCTAACGCCATGCTTTTCTCTATAGACGAACATTTCCTATTTTTGAAAATCCAATACTTTATTATGCTTGTCTCAAATAATATATATGCTTTATTTTTTTTATAGAACTGATCAATTACAATTATAGTATATATAATCACATTAAACTTGTTCAAACTGACAACCAATATAAAAAGTTTGAAGGAAGATTTATCGGACTAGGGGAAAGTGTGCTAACTTGAATATATAGATACTGTGTTATCGGTTGAGTATACGTAGCTACGCCCATGGATGTATTACGATTGTGTTACCACGACAGCCCCGTTTCTGTAATATACGTTTTGCTTACAGTGGGCTGCAAGTCACTCGCTTGTCAAGGCGCAAGTGCCACCATGGTGCTAGGATAATTATTTCAAATACAGTATACTTTCATAATGTTTATTCCAATGCTGAATAACTGTGATGCTGTCAGCTTAATGCGCTAACATTTCCTATCTGTGAGAGAGTGCGATTAAAATGTGAAAATCCCATGTCTGAGCGAGTAGTAAGTGACATTTCTTATCACCGTGTACACAGCTGTGAATAAATTCCTGTATGCTGACGACGAGCACAGCCTGTCCTTCCTTGCAGCTTGCCACGAATTCAAGCACATATACACACTTACATTTCACCAGCTGAGATGTGCGCTAGAAAACTTCAATTTATTCTAGTATGTAGGGCCTATGATAATTTATAGTAGTTCTGTTTATGAAACGCATGACTGGCAGCTGCATGTGAGGTAACATCTGATAAATACTTGTTGCTTATAATTATGTATGGATATGAACGTGAATATTGTCTAATGAATCATGGATCAGGTTATTAAAAGAAAAATAAACGTAATAAACCTGTTGACCATAGGAAGCAGCAGTATGCAGCGATTAACATGCACCGTGCATAATATGTCGAGGCGTGGTATAATGTCTGCCTGTGGCGGGATGGGTCGTGGAAAAACATTTTATGGCCTATTTTCCGTTCCAGCCAGTGACTGGTTTATCAAATTCCGTGGTGTGCTATCCTGTCTATGGGATAGTGCACACAAAAGACCCCTTGCTGTTTTTCGGTAAGAGAAGCGGCGACAGCGGGTTACCTCTGAGACCATGTGTCAATATAACTATGCATCTGACGTCAAATAACCGCTGATGTATAATCGATGACGTGTTCTAGTGACGTCGTTAAACAAACTTTATATCTTTTGTCCATGCATGCATGTGTATGTCAGACTATATTTTGAACATTGTAACTCGTGATCAGGCGCATGGAATGAACAACGGAACCAAGGCTCACCCTGTAGACGGTGGCTTTTCATCGGCCACTTCAGTCTTTCTATTACTTGTTAACTTCCCAGTTTCCGTTCGGTTGATCATCCGTTCACGTGCTTACTTACACTTGAATCACTTTCTAAAATAAATCATATATTCGACAGACATTACGTTTTGTTTCTACACGTTTGCATAAATTGATATTCCAGTCATCTGGTCATTGTTAAATGATTAATGCAGACTGAAATACAGTAAAGTGGGTGCTAAATTACAGACCGATAATAAACCAACTGTTTTGTTGCCGTTTATCACTTCTCCACACCGGCTGTTGCGTGTTTAGTGTAAACACATCTCAACTTGTACGACCAATCCATATTATCATATGCATGTCAAACTATTCGCAACATATATTTATCGAGAGGTAGAATGTCCGTCTTTGGCGGGATGGGTCGAGAGATCGATCCTCCACAGTGCAACACATTTTAATGGGCTATTTTCCGTTCCAGCCAGTGATCCACGACTGGTGTAGCAAATTCCGTGCATGGTGTGTGCTATTCTGTCTATGGGAAAGTGCACATAAAAGACCCCTTGCTGTCATTCGTAGAAGAATAGCCTATGTGGCGACAGCGAGTTTCCTCTGACCATGTGTCAATATAACCATGCGTCTGACGTCCAATAACCGCTGATTTATAATCGATGTATTTCTAGTGGCGTCGTTAAATAAATCAAACTGTACCTTTTATATGTCCCCTATGAGGCCACCCAACTCTCCCACACACCCAGTTAACTCATTTTGTTCTAGAGTCGTTTATCGCTGGGCAAACCAGGTATCTGTTTATTTTGGTACAATCGATCCACACAGTGACACTGAGTCATGTGTTTTGGGTGTGGTGATATTTATTACATATTGGAATTATCATAAATTCCTTTCACACGCTAACAACCATGCATGCAAGCTTTAAAATCTGGTTCGAATTGAAACGGGACGAAAGCCGCGTGTCCCGCAAACTTCTGAGTTTCGTTATTGCCAATATAATATGAGACAATGTCATTGTCCGTTGAATAACGTGCGATACTGTCTGAATCGCTTTCTGGGGCCATTTTGATTGTGGCTTCTTCGACCGATCCCGCTCACTAGTGCAAATCGGATGACCGCTCCTTTTGTCACGTCCGGCAAGCAAAGACAACTCTTTTATTGACAAAATGTCCACTTGCAGAGACCAGTCTTACGTTCAATAGTGCGAGCGTTCTGCTACCGAGAAAAAACGTTTTATCACCGGTATTTGCATCCAAAATTAAATGAATGTGATATGATAGTACACGATCTGTACCAGTCACATAGTATAGTTCCAGAGCGCTCGCCCTATTGAACGTAGGTGTTAGTGTTTTATTTATTGTGGAAAGACTCACGTTCCATTTATTAAGCTGTATGATATGATATTGAAATTTGCATATCATCATATGTAACTTTTCAATACATTAACCTTATTCTACGTGTTATTAGTCCTTTAACTCACCGCGTATTTCACTTAGATTAACTTGTTAGCAAGGGAGTTTAGTCAGTCAAAACAACGTGTATTTTATTCACATTAGCTCACGTATTAACAGGTGATAATTAATGAATCAATATCCTCTAGCATAAAGTGGTGTTGTTTAAAACACGCTTTTTAAGTTAGTCATGCAGCAGTGAGTCGAATCTAAAATCTTGTTACAAGACACGTGGTCCACACAGATGACTGTAGCACTGAACTCATCCCTACCATGACAAATCCAGGCTAATGACCTGGCAGTGACTGACTGAACTGTCTAGAAAATAGAACGTAGAGGCCTATGTATATTTATATACACACTGGTCGATTTTCTACCACTCCGACTCGGTATCGAGACACATACTGTACAACAGGTCTGCATTTGCAAATCAATACGTGCTATATTGAATATTTACCCAGTGCACCCTCAGACATGAAATTGATATCTGTATATCGATTATCGACTGTAGAACGCATTTCAAAATGAAGGCTTAAGCCTGGACCGTTGGATAAGCATTCCAGACGAAACGGAAGTTAATATTAGTAAATATCAATAAATGCTATACTCCGTTAAATGGAGTCATTCACCAGGTTTCCCATTGGGTAATGCGAACAACATTGCTTCTCAGCGCCTTCATATAAAGTGTCACCTTTCAGTACACAACAGTTACTACATGTATTAACATATATAAATGTAATATAAACACATACAACTGCATACGCCATTCCTGAAAGATTATTTGAAAGACTGACATATTAATTGTGCTGCAAATAATGAGTGTGTGTGTGTTATTGGACTGAAGCACAACAAGGTCGTGGAGGTTATGGATTGCTTATCTCACAAGATGACTCACCAGGCGTGGTCAACTTTCTATGCACAAAATGGACAGCTACAAAGCACAGGGAAGTTACAATAAAGTGTGTGTGTTTAACGCTACCTCTAGAAGTTGGACCGATTATTCGATCATGTCAAACGCTCAGTGAGTTTAGCAAGTGGTCTTACTAATCCGCTGCGAGTGCCATCGATGCGTTCTTTAACTGATGCTGTTTTAAATACACATGTATCCATTTTGTTAATAAGCACATTCATAAGATCAGATGTAGATTGAAAAGGCAAAATAACGTAACGCATAATGTATTTAAGCTAATGACGAGATAACCATTAACAATGATTTTGTATGTGTGTTTAATATTCTCTTCTTGATTTCCGAACCCACCTCTCTTGCTAAAACTTATTTACGTGCTTATATCCAAGTAAGGTTCAAGCATGTCTCATTGTCACACAGTCCAGCTGCATCGACTGCGTATCCGGGACAGAAGTTAGAGTTGATATGAGAGAGGAAACCCGTTACTCCGACTTGATAAGCAGCAATGGATCTTTTATATGCCCTTTCCCACAGAAAGTACTATACATATCACAGCCTTTGCTAAACTAGTTGTGGACACTGGTTGGTGTAAGTGGAAGCACACCTACCCATTGAGCCTTGCGGAGCACCCACTGTGGGTTGGAGTCGGCACTGGGATTAAAAATCCCATATGCTGGATAATGCAACGAATGGATCCCGAAGCGTTAACCACTACACCACGGAGGCCTGTTTCCAAAACTTAAATGAATAAATTATATATAAAGCATGTAGTTTGTCTGATAAAGAGCAGTGTACAACTGAGCTGAGCTGTAGACATTTGGTTTAAACTATCTAACCGTTAGTGTTCAACCATCCTGTATGCAATGTCCTCGGGTGACCCGAAATTGTGTTTACACAGTAAATGCTCGGGATGGATGCTTGGTATTTATATACAGGGCAACGTTTTAAACTGTCTCGAGACCCAGTCATGACATTGAGCAGTGACAGACAATGTTAGAGATGACAAGAACAGTTAATTTCACGGGTTCATGACCTCGATGTGGCATTAAAGTATGCATATTTTCACCTTTTAGATATGACACTAATATTAAGATGTTTCAACGGATATGATTCAAATGTCATTTTCCTCTAAATGATTAAAGTATCATCATTGGTAAAGTTGTGTTCCTGTTAGCTTTTGTATGGGGTGTAGTGGTATCGGGTGAAATCTAGAATTGCCCACACAAATTATTAATTCCATGTCCTACTGTGAGGACGGATACTAACCTACCATGCGCATTCAATGCTATTTTTAACATAATTATTTCCGGATAATAGAGCCTTTTTATTATTTCAAGTAAGATTTACTTGCATGTTATTGCTTACAATATCAATACGTGGTGGTTAGTAGCTTAAAATGTCCTTTTGACTTTTGTCTACAATAAGTACGATACAAATTATTAAGGTATCGTAACCATTTGGATGACCAGGGGCCTGTTCCACAAAACATCGTAAGTCTAGTTTACGACTAGTTGTGGACGTAAACGTACATGTAAGTAGAGAAATTTCTATCGCTAATGAGATACATTCCTCAATTAGCTACCCTGAGCAAACAGCCAATAGGTGGCGCTTATGATGAAGGTCATCTGTCCCATCGTCTGCTTTCAGTTTAACAGTGTTGCGTAGTTAGGAAAGGGAAAATTATTACTAAACACACCAAATCATTTTAGTGTTTACAACTTTACTGTTGCTTAACTTCGTGGGTGGATCTCACTTTCCTACTACAACCCAGAGCGAGTGTCCCACCAGGCTCAGCGGGTAGGTGTAATACCACTTGTACCGACCAGTTAACTAAAGAAAACTTTACTGGATTGCCTTGGGCTGACCTTTCACCTGACCGCTCTGTGTGTGCCTGTGTGTTGTCTTTAATAGCAGCTTGTTGATAGTCATCAGCTTCCCCAGACCAACGATGACCACTTCCGATTGTGCACATCCTGGTCAGACACTTGTTTAGGTTTATTGCAGGGATTTACGGTAATTGCCACGTTTTGATGAGGTATTCGTCTCGCAGGCTGGTGCTATGTATTTACCGGTAATGTGTTAATACACCGCTCAAATACCGGACAATTATCGAAACAGATAAACTCAGGAGTGCACCGTTCCGCGCACTTTGAAATCAATAATGATTGATACTAGTCACCTCACGTGTGCATGTAATGCTATACGCAACGTATTTGTGTCTAATATAATAGAGCATTTGTATTCACCAAAGTTAACAATTACTTATATTTTATTACTTAGGGACCGTAGCAAAAGTATTTTGAAGCCAAAAGAGACGAAATTTTTCGTCTAGAGGGGAGGGGGTCAAATAATCCACTAGGGTAATTTCGTCTTTTTTGGGGGGAAAAAGGCTTCACTCTGCGTAGTTTCAAATTTCGCGACGTTTTTCACTGCAGACGACGATACCAAACCGGAAACGGAAGCCATGTGCAAC
>JAULBR010035133.1:0-26606 GCA_032355825.1 Melanodrymia aurantiaca
GTGGACAGAACTCTCTGGCGAAGTCAGAGGTTGTGCCCATGACAGGTGTGCTTGAACAGTTTTCTGATGTAAGCACAACAACCAAAAATGACCCAATCCAACCCAGAATGTTTTTTGTACCAATATTAAATGAATGTAATATGATAGAACACGATTGGTACCAGTTAAATTACACGCGAGATTGCGTGATATATCTCTTCTCTGAACACGCCTCTGGTTTACTTAATTCAATGTGGAATTCAGAAACCAGATCGATGTGTTTCTAGTGGCGTCGTTAAATATATAACAAACATAATGTCAATTAATAAATATAAACATTTTTAATAGGTCATCGATATATTGACTACATGACTGTAATATACATGTATTGACTACATGTAATATACGTGTAGGTATTGACTACATGTAATATACATGTATTGACTACATGTATATGTTAACTAGTTTAATTTATATTTGTTAAATCTTTTTAGAACCGTCTGCTGGGAGAGGCAGCAATATTTCTTACGTGGTAACAAATCCTTCTCCAAAGCGCAGACTAAAAATTGGAGACATCATGTAAGTTGAAGTCAAATGGTTTGTGCAAAATGTGACTATCCCAGCCTTACTGCATAACACCCACACACAACCCCAAGCTATGCACCCAACTTACCACATAACACCCACACAAAACCCCAAGCTATTCACCCAACTTACCACATTACACCCACACAAACCCCAAACTATGCACCCAACTTATCACATAACACTCACACAAAACCCCAAACTATGCACCCAACTTACCACATAACACCCACACAAAACTATGCACCCAACTTACCACATAACACCCACACAAAACCCCAAACCACGCACCCAGCCTTGCTAAATAACGCCCACACAATGCAAATACATACAAAAAATCTTCAGAAATATCCATCGTCGGCCATTGATTTTTCTGAAGATTTTTGGTATACATGTATTTGCATTACAATATTTTTATTTGTTAACCTAAAGTTATATAATTTGGACACAAAAATAGGACATGTTTTTTTTTTTTTAAATGTTTACCTTTTTTTCTCTACATGAAACGAAACTAAATTTATCTACGAAAAACATGCTACAAATGTTGAGACACGAAGTATAGTAGCCTGAATACTCCAAGTGTGTTGGGTAGGCTACTACTGCAGACACAAAGTACAGTCAAACCAGCTTGAGCGGCCACCTGTATTAAGCAGCCACCTGTATTAAGCAGCCACCTGTCTTAAAGGGTCACTATAATGTTCTCCCAAATCATCAATTTTGGTGTATTATGACCTGTATTAAGCAGTCACCTGTCTTAAGAGGCCACTTTTAGTTACTCCCTTAGGTGGCTGCTTAAGACAGGTTTGACTGTAGTTACTCAGTGATCCAGAGTACTACCCAGTAATGAAGAGGCTGCCTCTAGCTCCGTGTGGCGACAGTGTGGCGGATTGTCACCTCCCACCCACTGACGGAGATTTAGCACACCTTTACACCTGGCCTCTTTAGTAAACAATCACTGTTTTCCCTCGCATTAAGTTCTTCCTCAGTTTAGTGTCACGTCGTCACAATGCTAACATTTATTCAGTCTGGACGTTTCTGTGTCATTGTTGTTTGCTTATATTTCTTTACTCTTTTCTTGTTACAGTTATAAAAGTGTTCATTTTGGAGAGTTATACAACTTGCTGTAGCAAAGTGTGCTTGGCTTTTGTTGTAGGATAGTACATACTGCAGTCATGGTGACATTTTGAACACTTTGGTAGTTGCTGTTTCTCAACAAATATTGACATTGTATTCTGAAGTAATAGTTTTAAAGGGAATCTGTAATGGGAATTGTACTGAATAATGTAATTTATAATTGTAACCTAGACCCGTAAATCAAGTCTAATAGTAATAAGTATGTTATGCATCTGCCATTGTATCAATAGCATACCTATTTCTACACACCACATTCATCCCTTCCCCATAACTTGTACAATGTACGTTACAGTTTGCGACTGAACCACTATAAGCTTTCACAAGGTACATAAAGAAATGTTAGGGTGGGATGTAGCTCAGCGCAAAAGCATCTGCCTGAGGTGTAATGGGTCAAAGGATCAATCGTCCTCAGTGGACCCATTGGTTTATGTCCTGTTCCAGTGATCTCCAACATGTCCACCAAGCAATGATCAAGGCCATGGTGTGTGCTATACTGTCTGGCAAGTGCATATAAAACATCCCTCAAGTGCTGTTATTCAACAAGAGTAGCCTATATGGTTTCCACTATGAAAAAAATGGTGCTATAGCCATGCATTTGACATCCAATAACCGCTGTCAGAGTAACAATCAATGTGTTCCAGTAGTATCGTTAAACAAACTTTATTTCTCTGAACATGGTGTTAGGCGCCTGGTTATAGCTCACCTAAACTATCATCAGGCTTGCACTAAATCTTAGCCTCTTCAGTTCTCTCTGTAGGTTGACATTTTAATTTGATCATTGTGCAAGTGTACGTGTGGGTACCTGTAACTGTGTTTAACTGTATAAATTGATCAATCATAATGTATTGTTCATGTATACCCATTGTCCATGTATATATTTGACTTGTTGTTCTTACACCCCACATTGGAGCCGGTAGATTAATTATCTTACAGTATCAAGCAGTATCCTATCAATATATTCCCTTCATATATGGAAGAGGCTTATTACTCTAAGCTATGCTTTAATATGCGACAATGGCAAGACATATTTATGATTCGAAGTCACAATGTTTCTTCCAGACATAATTACACACTTGATTGAGTTTGGTTGTGTTATTTGCATCTTATCAAATCAATTACATGTGATTGTGTGCTGTGATCTAATTTACATGTAGGCGTGTAAAATATGAGACAGAGCATTCAACATATATAAGTTAATGTTAATAGATGCATAGAATATTTATGCAAACATGTAATTTAGGTTACCCGGTAGTATATTATGAAAATAATAATGTACAATGAAATTAGGATGGCAGGGTCTAATTCTGGCTGGTTTGTAAAGCATTCATCTGTCTGATTAAATATCATATTATGTAAATAGATCATATTGAATCAGGCCCATAGGTAGGGATGGGATTGTGGTGCATTTGAAATTGTTTTTAAAAACATCATATTTTTATTTATTTAATTTCCACCTTTTTCTTAAAAAAGACCTAGTACATGTTGGCTATGAACCTGCAAATAGTGTACAATGTATAAATATATTATTGGAAAAATACATACATGTAGAGTGACAGCCAGTCCTAACATTGATTGAATTGTTATTAACACAGCAGTCTGTTTTCTTCAGTGTCGGTAATTATTGTAATTTTGCTTTCCAACTTCCTTTTAGTGAATGTATAGATTATTGGACGGCCGCACAGTGTGGTGTACGTGTGACGCGGTGGATACAATTACAACATGTCATTGTCTCTTTGTGGAACACTCACTGACTTAACTTGCCTGGCCTTGTGTTCACCTTGCTCACGAGCCATTATTTTATCAATACATAATCACTGAAAACTCTCTTCATTTAGCACATAATCAAAACTGATGGTGTACTGTAGTGAAAACCTTTGTACTGCAGTTTCGGTTCTGCTTTTATTTGCTTCAAGTAATCGTTTTATCCAATGAAACTTGATAAGAATGTAATGCTGGTCAGTGTTAAGTTAATAATTATCGAAACAGCTGTTTTATGTGAAAATTTATGTTTTTTTCGTATTTTATTGGAAAATGACAATGAAAATGACATGTGGTACATAATAATGGTCAGCTTTTTTTGTGGACCTTCTAATCATTCTAAAGCTTTGTGGTGCATCTTCTATTCTTGTTTTATTTCTTTGAAGAAAACTGTTTATCCGATCAAATGATAAGAATTCATGCATGGAATCATCATCATCATTATCATGTGTTCTGTGGGTACCAAGTGTTTCATAGGGTATCATATGTACAAATGCCTTGTCCTGCCCTGTCCGCTACCTTCTGTCATGCATCGTACAAGGACTCACTCGAATTCACGCAATACTGACCACTATAAAGTTATAATTATCGAAGTTGCAGTTTTCACATTAATCTAAAAAAAATGCAAATGACATTAATATTATAATACTCAGTTTTGATATTTTAAAATTTTAAATACCATGCAAACATACAGGAACATGTAAATGAGATTTCTATAAAACCAAAACTAATATTTTCATACCATGTTTAAATTTATTACTGTTTTATTCAAACATAAAAAAACAATAATTTCTTCTCTCTACTTTTTATATATATTTACATCTGAAAGTATTAAAAGCTTTTTACTTAAAGAGAATTTGATTATTTTATTTTTGTGTAATTTATTAAATTTAAATGAGCAAAATGTGTACGATTAATGATTGCTATAATATTTATTGACATCCACTCATTTGATTGTTCCCCTGAGCTGGAGAAGCCCCCGTGAGTGTAATTACTGTTGAAAGTTAAGTGTCGTCCTCGCGGTGAGTAACACAGAGCTGTGAGGGGCACATGGAATCCCCATGCAGTGTGCACACTTATCAAGATTTGTTTGATTATGTGTTGCCTTGGTATTCTTGTGGCGCCACTCGTCTGTGCTGGTGTCTGCCGTACACATTGGCTGTGCACTGCTCTTCACCCTGGTGACTCCAGATCACTGTAGCATGTTCCTGCTGATTTATTTCCTCTACCTGCTCTAAAGAAGCTTTCGTGAGCTATCAACCTTTTGCTCTCTTCAATCTTCAGAAGTCATAAATTGCCCGCTCATGATTTCATATTGATTCTCTTCGTGATTAAGATACCTTAAAAAGAAAACACTTATTGGCTCTGTCAAAATTACTGCGAAAGCTTTTAGGTTTGTACACGGATGTGAAGTTTGATATATTTATATGATTTTATCTTTTTGTAGCGTACAATTACATGCTGTGACAGTATAACTGTTGAGGCTTGTGACTGCTATGTTAAATGAAGCATCCTTGACGGTATATTTAAAACTGACAATAATAAATATATTCAGTTTCTTGAAATTGGAGAGTAGATTGAAAACTCATGCCTGCTGGGGAGTGTTTAAATATATGAAGTTTAAATGTAGAATATGTAATTTAAAAGTAAAATCCTTTTATTTTGTGAAACTTTAACAAAGCATGTATAAAAAGAAGTTATAAGAAAATCTTCCAATACTGATCCAACCAATGGCTCCAATTGCCTTCATGCTTTTTACTTTCTATGAGTGTTAGATCAAATACAGTGAAAATATTTTATATTATTGACTTGAAAACCTAAACATGTTTCTTAAATTATATTTTTATAACTTTGTTATTCAAATTTTAATTAACTGGTCTATTTACTACGAAACATTGAATATTTTATTACTAGCAATCAATAATCGGATTTGTAAAAAAAATCTTATCAGTATTCTTGTTTATGACTTTTTGATACTTCATTTTTATGATGGATGGTATTTGATGGCAGTGCTAAGATGGTCCTGCAGCCATTTGCATATCTAATAAATGTCTTGTGTCAATTTTCTCAGCCCTGAGCACAGTTTGACAATTTTGTTCTCAGAAAAATGGTTAATTCTGGAGCTTTGTTTGCAGTTAAAAATTCATGAAAGTGTTGAAGAGGTTACTCGTGTAAACATTCGGTGTGGTTTTTGTTTTCAGAGGCTGTCCACTCTCACCACTGTGTGTCCTATTAAAGTCTCTGACCGCATGACAAATTAGTTTCCTATTCTATTGTAATGAGAGATTATTATCAGGTTTTTTCATAAGCTGACATTGATTCCAAGTGTGGGTCATCTGGGTGACGTCGTTCCATTACTAGATTGATTGGTAGTACAAATTGAAACAATCCCTCATCCAATTTAATTACTTTATCACCATCGCTTCTACATGTATGTGTGCTTAGGAAATTAGTTTCATGGTAGTGTAATATTGAATATCGGTATTTACCCTCGAAGAATATGTTTAAAAACATCTTTTTCTGGAAGACTTAAAGAAGTACTTCTTTACAAAGTGACCCGAGGGATCAAATTATAATATAATTTTTTAAATAAATCCTTTAGTATCCTTTTTTTGTCTGTATTGTAGATTGTTCTATTTGGCTTTGTTAAACGGCAAGATGATTTTAATTGAACTTAAATTGTTTTAAGTTTCTTGGTATTTGTTAATTTTACATGGGTAATTAAGTCTCAAGGCTAAAATTATATAATTAATAATAATAATAGATATAAGGAAATGAGTGACTATGAAATTTCACTTGGCTGGACATGAATGAGATTTATTTCCAGTTTGATGTTTGCTTGTTCTACTGTACAATGTGTACATGTACTGAACTAGAAATGTGAAACTTTTAATGAATCAATTTCCACAGTGTCTACTTCCCCAGCTGTGCTCTATTATATGGTACATGTATCTATATGAAAAGCACTTATTGTAAATTCATTTATTTGCAAACCTATCAAGTTTGCTGGTTTGGCAGGAAATTACTATGGCATCATCAATGCTTGTGGATGTTGGTTGCAAACTGATAACAGATAACGGAAATATATTGTGTTGGTGCTTTTTAATCATTATTACATGTATATAATTTAGTAGTATGTAATTCTAACTTCAACGTTGATCTTGTATTTCTAATATCATTCACAGAAATCTGTGAGTGAGGCAGGTTATATGTAAATTCATTTGCTTATAATCAGAAGAGAAAACAGTTCTTGTTTATCTTTAAAATTGGTTTTTGTACATTGTACTAATACATTGCCTAAATGTACAGCTAATTAGTTTGAACACGTCTATGGTCATGCTATTCTCTGGAGATGCAGCAGAGCGGAAACGTTTGGGGCCAAACTTGATGATTGAGGGTCTTTAATTGTGAATACCTGCTAGGTTTGAATTTGAAATCTAATGTATGTATAGTCAGGTTGAATCACTTGCTATGTGGCTCTTACTGGTATGGGACATGTGGTGTACATGATTATTGACTTGAGTAACTTTGTAGCTGTAGTGTTAATAGCTGTGTTAACCCACAGTTGAGACCACACCATAGGTTTCCCTACCTCCACCAGTAGTGCTGGAAGTCTGGCTTTGATGTCACACGCAGAGATTACACATCTGGATGGAATATCAGGCTGCTGTTCATACTTGGGCCTAATGTTCACTTAAACTTTAAGCAGACAAATGGCATGTAGGTTGACTCGGAGGTTAATAGTATTGTTCCTTAAAAGTTAAATTCCCCGTACATTCCAACGTTAAAAAGGTTGGTATGATTGATATATCGGGCCTGTTTTGGAAATGGACTTTGATATTAAAGAGATTTTGTCGTGAGATTTTAGTGTTCAATGTATTGGATCTGTTGGGTCTCTAGCCAATAGAATGGTTGCAAGTGATTTGATCTTTTCAACGAACTGTCCACACATTATCAGTGAACGTTACTGATGTAATGATCAAAAACAACTATTTTTCGAACACGTGTATTACGTATTGTTTGGAAGATTTAGATTTCACTACCGCAAGTATTATTTTTATAAGCATGAGAAACGTTGATCATGGTCAGTCTCAGACCACTGTAGACATGCTTGAACCGTAAGTGGATATAAGAATGAGGAAGGTTATAACCACGATCAGTCTCAGACCACTGTAGACATGCTTGAACCATAAGTGGATATAAGAATGAGGAAGGTTAACCACGATCAGTCTCAGACCACTGTAGACGTGCTTGAACCGTAAGTGGATATAAGCATGAGGAAGGTTGACCATGATCAGACTCAGACCACTGTAGACATGCTTGAACCGTAAGTGGATATAAGCATGAGGAAGTTTGACCATGATCAGTCTCAGACCACTGTAGACATGCTTGAACCGTAAGTGGATATAAGCATGAGGAAGGTTGACCATGATCAGTCTCAGACCACTGTAGACATGCTTGAACCATAAGTGGATATAAGCATGAGGAAGGTTGACCACGATCAGTCTCAGACCACTGTAGACATGCTTGAACCGTAAGTGGATATAAGCATGAGGAAGGTTGACCACGATCAGTCTCAGACCATGGTAGACTTGCTTGAACCATAAGTGGATATAAGCATGAGGAAGGTTGACCATGATCAGTCTCAGGCCACTGTAGACATGCTTGAACCATAAGTGGATATAAGCATGAGGAAGGTTGACGATCAGTCTCAGACCATGGTAGACTTGCTTGAACATTAAGGAAGTAATACAGTAGGCATGTGACAGTTTGATGGTTGACTAATGTTTTAAAAGACGACCACTTTAGTTGGTGTGTATGGTTTGAGGTTTAACTCCCATGATGCAAGTATTGGAAGTAGATAATGACTTAATCCATTGCCTGTCTCTTGTTGTTACTGCGACCACAAGACGACCAATGTTCAACTCCCAAACAGGTCAACCAATAACTCTTCATCCAAATTAAGATAAACACAAATCGAATTGTTTCATCAAACTTTAATGAAAGGAATGCATTTGTGGCTGTGCAATACAATTGGGATTATTGACGCTGGCGCCAGGCTGTCTGTGAAATTTAAACCATTACTGTGTTTGCGTCATGTTCCCAATCCCTTGCTCTTGACACAGATTTTTTTCTTCTATAATTAGTGTTTTTTTCTTTATTAATTAGTGCTATCAAATTTTAATAATTTTAGAAAGTATTAGAACTATGACAGAGAACAGAGTATAAAAGAAATTACATGGTTTTTATAGGGAGATCTTTTAATGAGTGTTGTAATGGAAATCTCTCGATTGGTTTTGATGGAAAATTTATAAGCTTTGTTATTCATCTGATAACACGCATTTTACAACAATATTACAACAATAAAAATACTATCATAATCATCCTGATAAAGAAAGATAGTTTATAACATTTTATTTAGGGGATAACCCTACTGTGTTTTCTGATTTTGTGACATATCAGTGGTTTACCATTGCAAATTTAGTTCTACAAATGGGAAACTTGCAACATTAAAAACCACAGATATACGTCGCCAAATTGGAAAACACAATAGGGTTATCCTTATTTAATTCAACTGTTTTTTATGGTTTATTTTCAAACTATATCCATAGTAATTTCTTTTATGTTAAGAATGAACTGCCTGCAGTTGATGTTGATGACATGATTGAGACATTTGTTTTCTGTGGGACAATGTAGGAATTTGTTGTTCGAGCCAACGGGATTCAACTGTATTTTTGGGTTATTTATAATTGAAAAACAATGCCAAGTGTGCAATAAATATAATCAATAATAATGATCTCTAAAGGATGTTTAAAAGTCTAGACTAGAAACATGTTATTTAAAGTACTTGGCCTAACTGAACCCATATATTTGTCTTAAAAACCCTGTTACATTTTCTCACTTAAAGATAAAGTGTTTCAATTTGAACATCAACAAATTTGCTTTTGTGAAACACTTTGGTGAATATTTGTGTAGCATATATTTCTTAGTGGTGGTTTTCAATCAGGTGAGTAAACACGGGGATGTCCCCCATGACCTTGTGATGTGTACACACATCTTGTATTTAGGCTATTGTTCTCCAGTTCATCGGATTTTACCGATCCTTGCTGGACTCTACAATAATTTAGAGGAATCTTGAAATTGTGTGAAGAATCTCTTGGGATGAAGGAGACGTGATCTTGCTTGTTGAAGTCAAGTCAGTAAAAGGCGAGAGTGGCGTGTTTTGCATGGCAGAACGGGCCGATAGGAAAGTGTTGAAAACTCCGACGTGATTGCATGTTAAGTCAGAAATACACAGCACTTCTTTAACAAGTGTTGCATGAATTATTGATCTTCCTCTCGGAATCACTTGTAGCACAATGTTCAGTTTTATCTACATGTCTATATACCCCTTGCTGTTTCTTCAGTAAATGTAGCCCATGTAGTTGCGACCTCGGTTTCCTCTGAGACCATGTGTCAATATAACCATGCGCCTGACGTCCAATAACTGATGATTTATAATCGATGTGTTCCAGTGGCGTTGTTAAACAAACAAACTTTTACATGTCTATAATATGAGGTGAGCCAGATTTTCCTCAATAGTTATGAGCGCACCTGAAAGAACAATCTTCCTGTGTGTTCATTGGGCTTTTTCTTCTTCTAATTGGTACTCCATGCCTGTTCTGTCTGTAGGATGTGCTCCATTGTTTTGGTAAACTGAATATAAAAGAGTAGCCTATGTGGAAGCAGCATGATGCTCCTCTCATTCTCGAGACATTTGCCTCAATAATAAGTTTAAGCACTCATTAACGCATAATATTAGTAAATAGCCTATGATTACAGAATATGTATTATTAACCAAATTCTGCTTGTCAATAATATGTGTGACTTTTAGTTCATTGCTAATCCAGTCAGTTGACCATAGCATCCTTTCTTTAAGGGTCATTGTGTTCCGTAAAGGACACTGCTTTTTCATCACTAAGTTTGTTGACTGCACTAGCTCACAAACTACATAAAAATGAGACCACCACGAATTATTATTTTTTTACATTGTATATAATTTTAGACTATAAATCAAATCTATCTGCTTCAGACCGATTTCTGGACAGTTCAAATACCAAGTTTTGTTTTGTCATAGGGTTATAAACCAATTTAGGCCTAAAATCAATCTAGTTTCCACAGAACAGCATTGGACCAAGTTTGTCTAATGTAACAAACCAAATCGAGACTATAAATAAGTCTGCTTTAGACAAGACTTGTGGATATATAGGCTTAGGCATATTTTTCGATTATTTGTTGCATGTGGAGATAGATTGCATGTAATTTGCAAGTGATACTGATAAATAATTACTCTGATGTTAGTACCGTAATGGCCGTAACACCTTGTTTAATTTCGATCTTAATAATGGTTCTAAGCTACATTGTTCGAGGATTGGTGTTGATTTTAATTCCATCTCGGGAGAGCCATTGGATCTGCCAATCAGCATTGACACGGGTCAGGACTACTTGATAGGTGTAAGCGCTCTGATAAGAATTACATTGATTTGTTATCAACAGCATGTGGCCAAACTACCTTATCAAAATTGGAAGTGACTTGTGGATTCTTAAGAGCTCTTTTGGTTTAATGGCCAAAGCTTACTAAGTGGAGCCCATCAGTTATTCTATGTTTGGTTTTTGAAGAGCCAGACTCTGAAATAGTATATAAATAATATACGTAATTATAAATATGTAGTTGTTATAAAATGCGAGCACTGTCTGTACAGGAAATTAATATTGCACATGATACTGTTACGCAAAGAGAAATCTATCATAAACCAATAAACTCACATGAAAAATTAATGATATAAACATAAAACAAACTCATTCTAGTGGACAAACAATGAAACTAAGAACAAACCCGAAACTGGGTTTTAGTCCCAAAGGCATTATATAGTGCAATCATCGGAGAATACATGTATAATGAAGAAAATTCCTATTATTGGAAATTGGAAGTGCAACTTTTTAATCATCGCAGAGATTTAAGATCTACTGGATATTCTGTTTTCCTATCAATTGCGATGTTCAAAACAGTACAAAATTCAATTGTCTTAAGTATGCTTTAGACTAGTGTAAATAATTTTATGTACATGCACATTCAGAACACTATAGATACAGGTTAAAGAGTTTCAAAGATAAATCTGTATAATTAGTCTGTGATAATTGCATGTTTATGACTTCTGAGTTAGTATAAAGCAGACAATACCACGGACAATGCCACGATCAATTCATAGCTTGATATTCTTGGTTAACATTCTAGCTGTGTTCTACGTTCTGAGCAAGGCACTTTGTCTTTCTCAAGCCAGTTTGTCTTTCTCAAGCCAGTTTGTCTTTCTCAAGCCCTGTTTTACAGTACCCGTCTGCCCCTTTAAGAGAAACTGAAGTTCACCTCACAGAAGGCTAATTGTAGCCATACACGAAACTGGTACAGGAAACTTATACAGTAGTCCTAAAATAGAATGGCTGTCCACATTGCTCTGGGATGTTTTTTTCCTGTACCATAGGTAACCGTAGTAATTTATTTTGGCGTCTCATCCCCGCCACAGACAACAGATTGTCAACAAGCGTGGCACTCAAACGTGTATTGATGGGATGGCTTATAGTTGCAATGCTTGCTCAGTTTCGCCTGTACAGATGAGTTATTTAAAAATGTCCATATTTCATGCCAAGCGTACTAATGCCTTGTTTATTCGCCCGGCATCGTTCAATAAAGTTTACAATGGATGATTTTATGCAGCTCGCAGTCTCTGGAAGAATCAGTGTGCTGTAATCTGACAGTTACAGAGCAGTAAAAAAAAAGTATGTTAGTGATTTATTGACTGCTTTTTACAATACCAAGACATGTTCACCATTCTTTCTCTAATGGTGTTGATTGTTTCCTGGTTTTCATCTCGGCCAGAGCTTGAGGTTGATTTTTGCATTTGTCTATGTTAACCATGCGCAGCTGAAGGATGACTGAGTCAATGAGGATTTGTCAATATGTATGTGCACGTCACTGTGCAAGATGCATGGTTAAACATTAATTAGATTGGTCCATCTTATATTATGTTGTGGAGTACAAATCATTACTGAATATTGATGGTTTTTATATTAATAACCAGCACTCCTAGGTTATTGGATGTTTTGTGTTATAACAAAGAAAACTATATGAAGTACAAACAAACTGTTGTTTGAATTATTTAATAATATTCAGTACTGAAATATTTATTTACTGTTTTGAAAATTCTGTTACGGCATGTTTGTAGGTGTGGCTGTCTGCTAGTGAGTGCTCTGTGGTTTGAAATCATGATTAATTGATTGGTAAAGCAATTTATATTTAATAGCTTAATAAAGAAATGAAAAATAATCACAAGTTTGGAATGAAATATTCACCATATCTGGACATCAACCTGGTTACATCTCAAATATCAACTTGGTTACATCTCACATCAACGTGGTTACATCTCACATATCAACTTGGTTACATCTGACACATCGACTTGGTTACACCTCAGACATGAACTTGGTTACACCTCAGATATCAACTTTGTTACATCTCAGACATCAACTTGGTTACATCACAGACATTAACTTGGTTACATCTGAGATATCAACTTGGTTACATCTGAGTCATCAACTTGGTTACATCTGAGATATGAACTTGGTTATATCTGAGATATGAACTTGGTTACATCTGAGATATCAACTTGGTTACATCTGAGAAATCAACTTGGTTACATCTGAGATATCAACTTGGTTACATCTGAGATATCAACTTGGTTGCATCTGAGATATAAACTTGGTTACATCTGAGATATCAACTTGGTTACATCTGAGATATCAACTTGGTTACATCTGAGATATCAACTTGGTTGCATCTGAGACATCAACTTGGTTACATCTCAGATATCAACTTGGTTACACCTCAGACGTCAACTTGGTTACACCTCAAACGTCAACTTGGTTACATCTCAGATATCAACTTGGTTACACCTCAGACGTCAACTTGGTTACATCACAGACATTAACTTGGTTACATCTCAGACATCAACTTGGTTACATCTCAGACATCAACTTGGTTACATTTGAGATATCAACTTGGTTACATCTGACACATCAACTTGGTTACATCTCAGACATCAACTTGGTTACATCTAAGATATCAACTTGGTTACATCTGAGATATCAACTTGGTTACATCTGAGATATCAACTTGGTTACACCTCAGACATCAACTTGGTTACATCTCAGTGTCATGCGAGTGGCGAGTGGGCGACAACGAGTGACTGGTTATTGGCTAGACCTGGGGTAACACAATACACACATAGACGACGTCTGCACTGATTGACAGTGGCAAGTAATACTAATAATACAGTATGGGATAGGCTAGAGAGTGTTCCAACAAGCACACTCTTTACACGCTCGTGAACAAGCTCAAACGATCATCATTGCATTCACTAAGTGACTTCACTTTTGTAAACCATGAAAAAGGCTTTTGTGTGTAATCAATCAATTCTGTGCAAACTCATGTAGAATAATGTTTTATTAAAATGGAAAGAGATCTGTACTTGTGGCACGATGTTTTATTAAAATGGATTATATCATGTAGACGAGAGATGTTTGATTAAAATGAGATAAGAGATCTCATGTAGATTCACGGTTGTTCAATAGAGAGCTTCCAAGGTTGGGAGCCACATTAAACTAATCTATGCAATGTAATTTTGTCTACATAATTATTAGTGATAGGAATTGGATGCATTTTCATGTTTGATAATTTGTTCAAAGTTGTTGATAATCAACAGATGATTGTAGATAATCAATTGGCCAGAGTTGAAAACTAAATTATTTTACTTTTCTTTAAAATGTGACCAAAGATCACAGCATGTTTGTTGCATGCTGTAACAAAATTTACATAAAATTTACATAAAATTTATAAAGATAATCAATCGGTTGTGTTTTTTCCTGATTGAAGATCGTTCTTGAAAAGGCAAATGACACACGATCTGTTTAACTAGATCACTGGAACACCACTAAATTATATTATAACTAAACTTCAACAACATTTTTTAACCACTTAATTGTTTGTGTCCTTGCAAGACGTGCAGCATAATTCTGTTCATTCATTCTGTCTGAAGCAGCTGCAAATGGTGTTTAAATAAATTGTGGTGGTCTTCAACCTTACTAGCTTTATTACCGCCTGATTCACTTTTAATGGCAAAGCAATTGTTGGCCATCAGATCTGTTTGGCAGTGATTTTCAGATGTGGCTAGCTGCTGTGACGAATTCTTTGCCCCATTTCATTAAGACACCAGATTATCCAGTTGCGGTGCTTTTGCTTTGATTGTATGGCATAACGATGGAATTGTTTTGTGTACGGACGTGCTGCGTGGCTCATCTGTGGACATCCCACCAACAGCTATAAAAATAAATGTGGAGATGACTCAGTTATTAAGTGAGATAATTGGATCAGCTTGAGTGACTGAATGATGGATGTCATACCCCCAGGGACCTGATGCATGTGCAATCCAATGCATGAGCAACAATTTGGTTTTAGCACTGGCACACTGAGATGGCCGGTTCACTGTTATGAAACACCTCTTGCCACTCTCCTCGCTAGCCTGGCTGTGGGGATGTATCTTCTGTCAATGTGTCTTTTCCAAATATGCCGCAGCGTCTGAGCGAAGGCTAATTTAATTAAAGATGTCTCATTTCCATACAAAAAATGTCTTTCAGGAAATATTATTTTCTCATATGCCCTGTGGAGTTGTGAAATGGGATTTAATTTTTTTTTCGAAAGTGGTTGTTTGGTTAATAAGATTTTGAAGTCACATTTTTGGCATGAAAAGCATGATCACATGACAATAAAGTACAGCAAGTTCTATGCAATTAAGCTTTATATTAGCAGATTGGAAAACACTGATCTTGATTATTTAGATAATTGGATGCATTTATTATATTATTCTACTCATCTACAGAAATGTAAAAATATAATTTATATAAAACATTGCTTTTTAAGCATCTTACAAATATCTCAACAAACAAGTAACTTCAGAGTTTTGGCCCTTCTAAGGTCAGTGCTATTGTCTGCAGGCTTTTGCCATCACCTCTTTTATGTAAACACCTCTTTTAAGCAGCCAACACTTTTAAGCAGCCACCTCTTTTAAAGCGAATCGCTCACGTTTTTTGCGGGGAAAATAGGCACCACGTGACAAGAGGCATGAAGCTCGCTCTGAGTAGAAATAACATTGGGGTCTCGGTCCGCTGCACTCCAGATAATAGCGTGACCTTAAAAGTGTAACAACTTTTCAACATTCTATTTATAGCAATCGATGCGTATATTGTAAACGGAGCAATTTTATAATGATTATGCGCAAATTAATTGTCTTGTGGCTGGCTCCACTGCTTTCTTCACGAGAAATGGTGAGTGATCGTCTTTAAGCAGCCACCTCTTTTGGTAGCTAACTTTGATTTGCATTAAGCAGTCTTCTGTCTTAAAATGCTACTTTTTGTGGATGCTCAATACAATCCATATTTGACTACGAAATGAATTATTTTATCTAAATTTCACCCAAAGACACTGAATCATTGTTTGTGCTTCATGAAATTGGCTGATCAAGTCCACGAGAATCAATATTGTTGGAAGGAAATGGGTGGACACTTTGCTTGTCATCGCGTGCACTGCAGCAACTGAAAGAAGGCTGTTTTCAACATCACACCTGCACTTTGTGCAGATCAACTGTCATATTGCCCACAGCCAATGATTCCAACACTTCCGTTGTCTGCGCTCGTTCTCCGGTCTGTCTGTCTTTCAATTCATCCACGATGCTTTCTCTATGATATTCTGCACAACCGATGTAACCTTGCTTTGTAATCAACTATAACTTGAATCATTGTGTGTTCATTCTTAGTTTGTGTGTTTTATTCCCCTGAGGAAGTTCAAATTTATTTTGAAAGAAACGTTTTTTTTTTTAAGATAGTTATAAGACATTTTGAACATATTTGATATCATTCATAGTTTGAAATGCTGGATGAAACATTGAAATTAGAACATTCTTGTTTGCAAAACTTCTGTTTGAAATTATTAACGTTTTAAAGTTTTGTATTTTTATACTTATACATATATTTTTTTTTTATTAAATATGTAACATTAACAATATTTTTAATGTTTTGTCCCAGTGTTGTGCAAGTCAAGGTTAAATACTATACAGTTATGAAAGCGTGTTCCTGAGTTTGATATTGTTGATGTACTGTGATCTGTATTTGTTTTACAAATATTCACAGATGTTACAAGTTATCTGCATGTATAAGAGTTATGTGCCACACATGTCAGCCTTTAGAATCCTTGTGATTTTCTTTTGTCTGTATGTGATAATGATGTTAAGGGCTTTGGTCAAATCAATGTTCAAGTGCTCCTCCCCTCACCCTCACCACTCCCTCCCCTTCTCTTCTTGGGTGTAATCCCTAAGGTCAGAATCACAGCTTTACATTCTATGCCAGAAACTGCACCCAAGATGGATCAGGTACATGTTCATGCACTGTTCATACACAGAACACTACATACCACAGAATTTGCCGATCAAACGATAACATTTGTTTATTTAACGACACCACATGGTTTCAGAATAATCCTGCTGCCACCACATAGTATACTGTTACTGATTAGCAGCAAGAGATCTTTTATTATGCATCCCTCACAAACTTGATAGCACATACAACAGCCTTTGATCTGCCTGTCGTGGACCACTGATTGGAATGGGAAAAAACCTAACATGTCTACTGAGGATGATCAACCAATTTGCTGAATGAGTTATTGGGAGCCCTGATTGACTTGTGAATAGGGTAAAACTAACTCAGTGTATATATATATACATGTATATACAGTCAAACCTGCATGAGTGGCCACCTGTCTTAAAGGGTCACCATAATATTCTACCAAATCATCAATTTTAGTTTATTATGACCTGTATTAACCACCTGTCTTAAAAGGCCACTTTTTGTTACTCCCTTAGATGGCTGCTTAAGAGAGGTTTCACAGTATGTGGCTTCCATATCACTATTGTGTCTAGTGCAGGGTATACACTTGGGATTATTTAGTCATTTGCATTTTGATACATAATACAATATGCGGAAATTTTCGGTCGCAGACGGGCAACTCTTGATAAGGTTTTGACTTGCCCGATGCTATTTTGAGTGGCCATGGGCTACCGGGCCACCGTAAACTGCACACCCTGCTAGTGTCTAGTCAGTGTGTGTTTGTTATTATTAAGTTATGGCCAATGCTTGGACGTATGTATACCTGACTGTCTCGGGTATTCTCATCAAGCCGTCCAGTGAGGTATTTTCGTTGCATGCAAAGCCATCACAAGTAAGCTAAGAATGTCTGATCACTTTATCGCGGCTTTCGGGTATTAGGATCGGCATTGTGTTCGCAATATTGATGTAAACCTCGACCGACAGAAGTTGTAACATATTATGCACAATTTAATCATATGCCAAGTCGTTCACACCTCCTGTGTATTTTGGCTGACAGAAACAATTACTGGGCGTGAATTGACAATTGATCGGCAAGCGGGGATTTGGGGTGGCTGGCCAACCTGTTTGGTTAATCAATGTGACCATTCTGTCTGTAGGCCAGGAGTGACTGATTCTGAGCTAGTTGGCGCCAGACCTATTGAAAATGATTTCACCTTTGTTTGCCTCCAATTCTCCCTGGATCACGACCCTACTCAAGTAAACACCTATAGAGCAGATTGGGTCAGGGCTTTGTTGGTGGAAACACAATCCATTGCCCATATAACAAACTATGATTAATTTCAGGCCCTCTGATAGCCAGAATAGAGCACTGATATACCGCCTGCGTATAGGTAATCAATATGAAAATAATAGATAAAAGTCTTGCCCAGACATTTTGCCAATACCCAACAGCATATTGTCACTTCTTTTGATGGCTTTGTTGTAATCTGATTCTTGTGCCTTGATCAATTTTAACTTTATTCACAGCTTTCGTTTGATGAAAATAAAACGTTTAGTTTGTTTCTTTTATATAGAATAGCCTTTCAAAAAACAATATAAAAAATTATGGTAAAGAAAAATCAATAAGTACACACTCGGTACACTTAATGTGTTGTAGGGATTTCTTTAAGGAAATGATCATTTAGTCTTCTAAAGATTAAAAGTTTTTATGTTTTTAAATGAATTGGCAAATTGCTGCTTTCTTTCTATAAGTCTAAGTTCATAAATTTGTTTAGGTACATGTATACATTTTTTTGTCAAGTTTATAATTAGAATGATTATTAATGGATTTTTTAGGTTTTTACGGATTATATATTTTTATTGATGTTACATTACATGATTAAGTTTTAGTGTTTTGACTGATAATAAGTAAAAGAAGCACACAAAATATAAAAACTAATAATTAAGTAGAAGAAGAAATAATGTATAACATAAATCAAATAGTTATTTTTAGCATCAAATATGGTAAACTACATAGTTTGTAACTAGCTATATTTATAAATATGTAAGATGATTGCTAGGTAATGAGTTGTTCTATTGTAATAAAAGATTGTCTAATTATGGTAAATTGGATGTATCATTAATATATTAATTACTTGGTTGTTTTTAATCAACTGTATTTAGAAAACAAGCATTTTGTATTGTCCGCATGTTTGTTAGCTCTGAAATCCCATACCATCAGTTATCTACATTGTATAACTATATACTATGCCAGCCAATTTAATTTTAGGTGTTTCAAAATGTATAGCCCAGAGCCAACATACAGGAAATAACTGTAGCTAAAGTTAATCTAAACTTATCTAAATATAGAAATAAAAAAAAGATCCCTTTAGCTAAAGTTCAACCTATAAGATAATATTTTTGATGCGTTTGTGTTCGTTCATTGACAAACTGTCCGAATTGTGACTCACTCCTAGATCTTGTATCTCCTTCACTAACCAACTGTACAGCAATTTCACACCAGTTTTAAAGCTTGTCATTATTTTCTCATTTCATCTTAAATTGTGTGAACCCCTGTACTGAATGGCTCACAAAACGATTGCCTGTTCTCGCACATATCCTGCCTGAGTGAATCAAAATCAAGTTTGTCAATTTTCCTCTTTGCTATAATTATTCTTTCTGCTAATCTCACTGGACCGAGAATAGATGTACACACTTGATTGGTAAATTTGTGTTAAATCTATCTCTGTCTGCCACCTTTCTTACTGCCCAACCTGGTAGCTTGGTAACACACATTATGATCGTATTATGTTTGTGTTTCTCTGTGTTGTGAATAATGACCAGGACAAACTGCAATATTTACCATTTACTTGCATTTTCCTTCCCCATTGTTCTTAACAATGGTGTAACAATGGTGGGGCAGAGGAAAAAAGAACATGCCTAAGAGCATGGCTGGCGACGACAAGACACAAAGGCGGGTTCATCTTTACGAGCCTACCCCCCTCGGGTGCAGTAGACAGTCTGTCTCGCACTACACTCACACATCCTATTGGTTTCCATTTATCACACGAACCTCTTCACTGTATCCTTTCTCTGCCTGTTCCACACACTTTGCCGAGAAGAACGAAATTGTATGATTATTTCTTGTCAAGGAGGCTTGCTCGACTAATTTTGTTTGATCTGTCAGACTGGAATGAGTTTGACATTTTATTTTATTTTTCAAACTGCTGGGTCAGTTCGGTGTCCATCTGCTTTTTCTGTCCGGTCGTGGAAATCGTTTGGCATTGTCTGTACTGCTGTTATAAGCCTGTCTCCGTCCTTTGTACGCTTAATTCTCCTGTCATAGTCACTGTCGTTGTTATGTTATCATCATTTATTCTCATTTATAATCGGTAGCAATTTCTTAGGATCACTAAATTTTAGTGGTCAGTGTTATTTCTGTTAACTGTCAACACACTGAAATATTATTTCCATTGATATGTCTGCTATTCAGGTACAAATCTAGGATTTATAAACAGAGGGGATGATGTATGGAAATAGGCAGCACTTTGATTAATTGATGGATGGCAAACGAGCAATGATTTTAATTCAGTCTTAGAAGAAGCCTGCTGCCACATTAACTTGTCTTTTCCAATTAGCAGCAAGGGATATTTTATATGCACATTTCCACATACAAATAGCACATACATGTAACACAATTCTTTGATGTAATGTAAAATAATCAAATTACATTTGGAAATTACAATAACATGCAAAGTATTCTTTCTTCTTTGATTAAATTACATAGAAGCATACATCTTTGACAAAATGTACCAGTAATTCATTTCTCCTTTGACATCTCATGATCCATGTAGATTAACAATTTGATAGATACAAACTGGTTAATGTAAATGGACACCATTCAAATAACCCTTGGTCTTTATGTAATTCACTGTTACAATTACACCCATTAACAAGTCTGTTATATAATGTGACGGATACCATATGTAATGCTATTTACATTTACCACAGATCACTGACTTCTTTGATCTTGTGTAATAATAATAATAATATAACCCTGAGTGAGCTGCTCTCTGTCAGTTGTTGACTTCACACTAAGTGTCTATGTGATGACAGTCAGCAGAAGCAACAGGCATATTTTGTCTGCATTGATTAAGATCTCAAAATACCACTTTCAGATAAACATCTAAAATAAACACCACACCAATTTGCTGCCATTGCTACCAAATAAACCCAGAAGCTTGTTTGCCATGTCAACAATTCCTCGCCTGTTTTTTCTTCTTCTGAATTCTGATGATAGGTTTAGAGGCCTAGAAGAAGAAAAAAGGCTATGACCAGTTGTACTCATATAGACAAACTCTTCCCATCCGCGGGTTAATGGTGGCTTCACTAACAGTAACTGACAGCTATTCCATCCATTTCTTTGAGATCTACTTTCACTTGGTATCCCTCTTGAATTGGTTTAAAGGAATAGTGGTAGTTATTCTTTTGTTTATCATGTCACTGTGTTGATGGGTGTGTGATAACATGGTGAGCCATTCATCAGACTGGCGCCACCGAGCCCCACACGCACACTTCAGTCTTGTGGCAGCACTGGTGAGTGTAAGGATAGAACAGATAAGCTCTCTTTACATACTGCAACCAATAGATTCTAGATGAGATGAATTCCCTGTGGAATTGATTAAACATTGCTGAGACTGTTATGTAGTCGTGGTAATTTGGAGTGAAGACTACGTGCCATATGTCAAAGTTATGGTAATAATGTAACAGCAAATTGCTTTTCTTTATGATTGTTAATACAAATACAGAAATAGAAGTCTGGTGTACAAAATTCTCAATCAGAGTTTGTACAAATCTAAATGACACAGCTTTGACATAGCACAAGGCAGAGTCAAAGGGAAGTTGCAACGAAGTAGAGATGGTGTGTACTCAAGAATCACTGCATAGCAGTGATGATACCAGGTGCTTGCAAAAGATGTGCATATCCTGCTCCACCGGTGGCAACTGTCATAACGTCATGTCATATAGGAATAACAAAAAACGGTAGAAATGTTTAAGAATGCCAATGATGTTTTGTACAAAGTTTACACTACAAACTGGTACTCTATGTATGAAGAAATATATTGCCAAGTTTTTACGTTACCTTCGCTCTTGCTCTGGTTAGAGTTTATACAACAATATACACTGTATGATAGGCTAAGATGTACTTTTGATTCTTAAATAACTTGACATGTCACTAATTCCTGCAATTTTATTTTATCAAAATATACACTGTTTTATCTTCATATTCAAATATACTAATCTGTTGGTTGTTGTTCGGTGTATACTTTACATGGAGATGATGCCATTTATTAATGTGGACTATCTTGAAAAGTGAGTACTCGCGTCAGATTGGAACATGTACTATTTGTTTGTGGAGCCAGGTGCGTTTGATGTTTGCAGACACTATTTAGTCAGTCTTCTGTCTTCTTGGCACTTATCTCTGTGTTTATTTGTTACTCAAAATTGCCAATTTTCTTCTTATCAGCGTTTATGTTACTCTGTATGTTCAGTGCAGTCTGATGAGTAACCTAACAGCTCATATGCAAGTATTTAGGAAGCTGGAGGATGTTAGTAGATTACTGGAACTTAACAGAATTTGGTTTCTTTCTGGTTTCAAAGTTTCTTTAACTACATGTCATTTACTGCAAAATATCATTTTACTGTTATGTAATGGCATTTTGTAAACATGTTTTGTTATTCCAAACTCTGCTTTAAACTCGTAATTCAATTTGATGTATTCTCGTATGTGCTGGTACAGTACATGGAGACTGACACAAATTCTACACAATTCTCCTAACATATTTTCATTAACTGACTATATCACAAAAGCTTTGAAAAACAATTTTATTTTCATTATTTAATTCTCATTTTAAAAATGGTATACTTCCCAGTTAAAAATGACTAAAAAAAAGTTAAATTTTCCCATTGATATTAAATCAAGCTTGAATACGGTTTCTAAATATTTATAACTTTTAATAAACTTAAATTGTTTGAGACAACCTGTTTTCTTTTCCCTCTTGGGTTCATGGAAGTTCACAGTGTCTGATTGTGATCTGTCTCGGGCTGTTTGCGGCACACTCCACAAACAATAGCTGATGAACAAGGCAAACAAACATCTTTTGTCACAGGAATAGGTTACCTGCTGCTGCACACTCAGGGAG
Source organism: Melanodrymia aurantiaca (assembly GCA_032355825.1). Taxonomy (NCBI): domain Eukaryota; kingdom Metazoa; phylum Mollusca; class Gastropoda; order Neomphalida; family Peltospiridae; genus Melanodrymia; species Melanodrymia aurantiaca. The sequence continues at coordinate 23,106 of JAULBR010035133.1, forward strand.
GTGTCTTGTTTGACTCTTATCAGCACCTCCTCCACTATGGTCCTGTCAGATTCATACTCTACATTCTCTGATACCAAGCAGACTCATTCGGTTGCTTTTCTTGTAATTCCAAATCATGTTTATAAAACAAAGAAGAGACGAGTCTCTGTTTTGCTTGAGCACAATCGAAATCATTTGTGCATTAATGGAGACATATCATAAGTTTTCCTTGTTTTCTCAATTAATACAAATTTATTGTTCTAATTTGATCAGGAATATTAAAGATCTTTATAATACTATTTTATAGCCAATGCGGGGTCGACCCCAACCCTTTACTGTTTACTTTTTTTTTTCAATATTAAATTTTTGTTTTTTTATATCGCACCCTTGTATTATGTACGCAAGGTCTATGCAAGATCTACGTCAGCTGCTGTGACTGGAATAGCTATGAGCAGATGCTTACACTTCTAATTGCATGGGCAGTTGATGCTGAAAGGCAATTAATGTCCATCATAATTTCAGTTGGACAATGGCATCAAGTCTGGCAATGATGTGCAGGCAGTGATAGCTGGATAATGATTTACATGGCTGAGTGTATCGATCCTACTCTACATCATGGATTGGACATCTATTGTCTTTGTTGTCATCACTTTTTGTTTACAGATCTTGACCTTCACAAACCTTAAGATGACTCCATGGAATCCATTTAGGACATAGCACACAAATCTAGTTCTTTGTATTATTGTTACAAGTCGCTTCTGAACGTCTTCGTCATTGTCATAGAGAGATTTGTATTTGCTGAAGATGTGAGCAGATGTCATCTCACTAGCAATGTTCACATTTGGTTTGTGTACAATCATTTGCAATCATTTAGCATGCTTGCATATTCACACAGTTGATGTTGTATATGCTTTTGTCAAATCGACATGGAATGATCAAATGCTTGAAAGTATTTGGACTTCGTTTGTGATGATTATGACACAGAATTATTTTTTTTTAGGTTTCTATACCATTAAAAATATCATCTATTTATGTTCATTTGACAGCCTAGTACAGATATTTGTTTGGACACATCTGTTTTGTCTTTTAGATAATAATATTTTGACAGTAATTTTTTGGTGTACATGCTATTGTAATCTTTTCAACACAATTTTGTATATACATATTATAAATAAATAAATTTTGCTTTGAGTGATAGAGACATTATCAGCAGTAATTCAAAACACAAAAAGCTTCTAATTTTAAATTATAGAACCAGTGTTTTATCATTTAAACTTAAAACGATTTTTCTTTTTTTAATGACTATGCTGATAATGGCTCTATCACTCAAAGCAAGATTTGTTTATTTACAATATGGAATGGCTCTAAGATTGTTTTAGTGTTTGTTGGTCTTTTAGTGCTTTTAGCCCATGTGTGAATTCAGCATTCAGGCACGTGCTGATAATTTCTTATAGTTGTCATCATGTTTACATCGGCATCAATTATCTCGGTACCATTCAGCTGCTTTTAGAGTCTGCGCGTGCATTCTCGTACAGTCACTTCTCACTTCTACTTTCTGCATCGTCTCAAATCAATCCATACTTTTACTAATGTTCTTAAAGAATGTGGGTTATTCCACATCGCTATTCCTGCTATTCCTGTAATGGTTGAAGACTGGTCACAGACTGTTAATAATGGTGTCTCACCAACTTATCGAGAACCTGTGTCAGCCCAGAATGGCCATCAAGTTGGCTGCCAATGCCAGCAATGACAAATCTCTGTCCCAGGAGACTGCTACTGGTTCTTTTATGGTCAGAAATCAGCTGTGTTGTTGTATTAACTTTATTATTTATTTTCTTTTCTATTTCAATGCAAATGGGTGTGAAAGCTGATAGTAAAATATGCAAACAGCTGGTTACAGTTTGTTTTCTTTCTACCGAATGTACTCAATTACTTGACATGAAATGGCCATCAAACGACATTATCAAGCATTCTTTGCTACATGATCAGTATTTAATGATTTATTTTGTGCTGTTTTAACCAGTTTCTCCCAGTGTATCATTTGTTGACACTATGTTTATTTGACAAATTCTTTTTTTGCTGAACATAATATGTGTCATTGTTAATGGCACCATTTGAAACACCCAATTGCAAGCTAAATGTGTTTGTGTACTCAAAACTGAAATATGTAGCTGTCATCTCAATTAGTTTTACACGTGGACCACCAACATTACTAGTAATATATGTTCAGTCGATACAAATGTACCTGACACCAACATACATGTATATGATCTTGATACATTTCCATTTCATTGAAATATTTAAAAATGACTGTTTGATGATACTCAAGCACTTAATCACTTAATCACTAACCAACCTTATATAATACTGTAAAAGTCTGTATAAATGTTGTATCAGTCGAAGAGCACTTGTTAGAATTGAAAAATCTAAAAACTTGTCCACCAAAACTTTCATTTTCAGTAATATTTAAACATTTTGGACTGCTTCTTAACTTTGTTTATTTTCCTGAATTGTTAGATTAAGATTAATACTTACACTTATAGAATTAGGCTTAATAGTTTGACCAGGAACTGAGCAGTAGTAAATGACAGTTTAGTTTCATTACATTAAACCCAAACGTGTGCTCTTGATCAGCTCATCCATACAATGTAACATGCCATACAGCTGTACCATGGTTTAACAGACAGTGGTGTGAAGTTGAATAGTTTCGTCATTAAACCGTTATGTGAACCCTGCTTAATCAGTGATCCCAACAGATGCTGGTCAGTGATGTCTAGACACACTGCAGCCAGTACGCACCAAACCCTGTTTGTTTTCAACAAGCCCATGATGATACACACCGCAATGATCAGTTTAGAAATTTATTTGTTTTCAAGATTTCTTTGATCACTGCCAAGCCTTTGTTGAAGCCTTTGTTGTCGTAGTTATTATAATAATAAGGTTGGTGCTCTTTCACCAACCCCCACTGTCTCTAATTTGACAAAACAAACTGTTACTATTGACAGTTGTATCAGCTCTGCATGCTGCCTGTGATTTGTGGCCGCTCATCGTAATTGGCGTGAAATATTTCAAATTTGTCAATTATGTTTGCTGGCTCAGATCCTAGTTATGTTGTGTTATGAAAGTGTTCTTGCACACGCTTCAGTTGGGCTGCTTATTTACACTTGTTTCATTGGTAGGAAAATCAAATACATTATTACATGATGTTTACATTCAGGTACATGCATATATTAATTACTCAAATATTTGTGGGCAATTGAATTAAATCATTTACTATTTATATACAGTTTAAAACTTTGTCCCCCTTTATATAATCACCCCCTGTCTATAAATGACACTTCTTTATGTCCCTTCTTTATACAAATTTCACCTGTATATAAATATTACCTGCTCGTGGAGGTCACTTGCCTATAAAAGGCACCTATTGTTAGTTGCCCTCAGACATGCTAAATATTCCAAATTCCAATAGCTCGAACTTATCTCCTCCGCCCCCCCCCCCCCCCCCCCCCCCCCGGCCCCCCC
>JAULBR010035134.1:0-15218 GCA_032355825.1 Melanodrymia aurantiaca
TGTTTTGAAAAGCGTTTCACAATGAAATGTCTGGAGTAATAAATATAATATTAAACTCGCTACCCTGTATTATCAAGTTTAAGTCCCTCGTGAACTAATTTTCATTGGGACTTAAACTTGATAACACAGGGTAGCCCGTTACTTAGTTATAACTTATTTACCTGCTTATATCCAATTAAGGTTCAATCACGTCTGGCATGGCCATGCAGTCCAGCTGCCTCGACTGCCTGTACAGGACAGAAGTTATTGTTAGTATGGGAGAGGAAACCCGCTACTCCAAGTTGATAAGTAGCAAGGAATCTTTCTTATGCACTTTCCCACAGACAGGTTAGCACATGCCAAGGCCTTTGTTAAACCAGTTGGGGACAGTGGTCGGTATAAGTGGCATTACACCTACCCATTGAGCCTGGCGGAGCACTCACTCTGGGTTGGAGTCGGAAAGAGAGATCCACCTGCGGGATTGGAACACTGTTCCTACCAGCCTGTAGTCCATGGCGTTAACCACCACACCACGGAGGCCGGTCAACAAGTGAGAATTTGATAAAGTTAATCATCAAGATTGAAAGCTCATCTGATGCTAGTGTGTCTGTATCACAAATCACTTCAAGTCGCTATGTGCTATTAGGTTTGTTGACAATGTATCATCTGACAAAATAAAATAAATGCTCTTGAGATTAGAGGTTTTTGTGAGGCCACAGACATGACTAAGAATTTGTAAAATGAATAATTGTTTCTAGAAATGGAGATCTCTGAAATAAATACAAGAAACGTTTGATAAATGGAAGCATATTGCAGTTGATTTACGTTATGGGTATTTAGGAATTGTGTTTACACTAAAATTGATATCGCCTAAAGCACAGATTGTCTTACATCATGATGGCTATTTAAGAGTCATTAACAAAGAATTTCAGGCAAATATTCATTCACAGTATTGTGTGTGTGCTTAAAGCTTTTAGCAGGAGACGCAATTTTTGTAAAGTTCTATATATCAAGTTAGATTTTAAACTTTTAGCTCGTAAATTACAGTTAATTGAAAAGAAAAGATAACTTGTTATTTACTTAGCGTGAATGACAGACGCACTTGAGTATTGAATTCCACCAACTGTGAACAACATGACATACACTGTTTTCATTATTGCATTTATAGAACACTATGCACATATTGATGTACACGTATTATGTCGTTGAATAAAAGTAGGCTTAATATATTTCCACATGAGACTATACCGATTGCAAAATATTACCAGTACATATTTTCTTTATTATTCATTAATGTTTTATTGTTGAAATAATATCCAGAATTATAAAAACACGATAGTAATATGTGAAAGGAATATAATAATAAAATCAACACATTAGTAAATATTACTAATTGTAATACATTGCACTAACAGTTAAGCAAAACATAAAAATATGACCGTTAAAAAAGTGGGACATAGCTCAACGCAAGAGCATCTGCCTGAGGTGGGTGAGTTTGGAGGATCGATCCTTGTCAGTGGATCTGTTGCATTATTTCTCATTCCAACCAGTAATCCTCAACTGTGTGCTATCCTGGCATGGGGGAAGTGCTAATAGAAGATCCCTTGCAGTTAATCAGTAAGACTATCTGACGTAGCAGCAGCAGCAAGTGTCAACATAACACTCTGTTTGACATCCAATAACGGCTGACTATTAATCAATATACTCCAGTGGTGTCATTAAACAAACTTTATCTTTGCTTGAATTGTCAAAAACAGTAAACAGAAAATCAGTCATCCACCAGTTAAGGGGAAACAACTCCATTTGACAAGTGTGCTATACTTTCAAAAGGTAATTATATTTTATTTGCAGTTTTGCTGTTACGGTTCCTCAGTCCCGAATTGACTATGTAGTGGTACAGAATAGAGGAAGTGTGAACAAAAATCTTTCCAAAAAACATATATTTATCACAAAATCACTTTTCTCTGAAATGCCGGAAGATTCTCAATTTAACAAAATTGTTTTGCAGGAGGATCGCAAACTCTTATTCATATACAATGTACAAGTATAAGACAAATAGTATATAATAATTGACATACTAATACCAGTAATGCAGAGGACATACATATGCCGACAAAATAAAAAAACAGATACAGAGAACAAAGTGTGAAAATCACAGTCCACAGGTAGCATGGTGTCAATGTTAAATGTATTTTGACTGCTTATGCATGTTATATAATTAGATATAAATTACAAGTGAAATAATATTCTCTGATCTTGTTAGTGCTACAAGTATATGTAAAGAAAAGATAAAATGTGTTTCAAAATATTTGATTTGGATGTATAGTTGTATACAACATGTTTTTGCTGTATCAGTTTAAAATGTCATCAGGCAGTTGTACATGATAATCAAAGAAAATTACTATGTTTCTTACCCACAAAACTATGCAGCAATTAAAAGTGTGCATGCAATGTCTAAACTAACTAAATACAGTTGATAAATGAATTTAAAGTTAAACTTAACAGGAACAAAATGTCTATACAAACAAGAATGTTATTCAATATTTTAACTATTTTACTATCCTTTATTTGCATATAAAGATATCACATGAAAAACACTAACCCTGGGTCATATACTGCCCAAAATAAGTAGGGGATACATAGAAAGGTAGTAATACTACTCCAATAATGTCTGTTTATTTTACAATCAATGTTGTTAAAACATACCAGGTATCTAATTAGTTTAAGATAAATAGTCTCTAATAGGCATAAATATTATAATTGTATGAGTAATTTAATTTTGCATTCTTTTCACTTCACACCACTCATTTTATCATTTTATGGATTAAATTAAGTCAAGTGTTAGTTTTTACTTGTCAGTGATAAAAAATACGTAGCAATTTCAAAAATAGAGAATCAGAAAACATATTTTTAATTACCATCATAGTCAAAATATGTATAGGTGTGTACTTGTTTGTGTTTGTGTACTAATTGAGGGATACAGGTAATAAATTGGTCTCCTTTATGAGGAGCCATGGTCTTGAGACTAACATTCCTAATATTGAGAATTTTCAAAGTTGGTTATCCCACGAATGTCAGTATTATCAGTATTATGATTAAGAAAGATAATGTGCTAAGTATAAAATACAGGTGATGCATATCATCAGTGATGTATTCAGGGAAACTATGTATGTTTATTTAATAGGTTGAAAGAGAGGCAATGATAACCTGTGAAGATAATCCATGTGATGTGGCACATATCTATATTTCTAGCACTTTCAAGATATTCACCGCCTTCATCTGGATAGTGACTGACATACCGGTATCTGTAATTCCGTATTGACTGAAGATTTGGCTGAATGAGGTAAATGAATTGGTGTCTCGCAGCATGAGGTGAACTGGGCATGTGATGCTGTTTACCTTCTGATTAGAGATGAGTGGAAGAAAGAACCAACTGTTGCAGACGGATGATTCACATGATGGCTTTACCAGTTCCCTATAATTATTAGTAGCCTTTTAGGATTTCACTTTTAATTTTTGTAAGCATAGTTTTGTGTAGAATATAATTCAGTTGGGATTGTAGCTATCTTACTTGGTCAGGTTACTAGAATCAAGATGTCACATCTTCAGGCATTGTAGTATTTGTACTTTGTATTCTATTAAAACTAGTGATACTTATAAAAATACAGTTTATCTAGCACAAGTGCATTGATATTTCCACTTTTGCATTGATGTTTTCCTTCACAGCTACGACATCAATTCATGAGTGCTAGTTAAACAGTATTACGGAGTAGTGAGTTGGGTATTCTATTTACTATCGTTATGTAAAAAGGATACAAAAAATGTAAACATTGTCTGTTTTAGTCTAATTATAGCCTAACGTTGTGAAATGATTAGAGCATCTGTGAGATTTGAAACAACAATATTCAGTATTTCATATATGTTTATTCCTCCATTGCTATCAGTGCGCCAATCTTCCCAGCTACATGTCAGATTGTCATATCTCGTTAGCCAATCTCTCCAATTACCTGACAGTTTCTCATATCTCACCTAGAGACATGGACTTTCTCAATCAATTTCAGCAATTTTTACAACCAAAAATAATCCCACTTGGCCTTTGATCTGTGTTAATTAACGACACGCTGCTAATTCGGAAGCTGCACATGTATGAGTATATCACTGGTATCAGATAGAAAGATATCTACCTGACACAACATGGAAACCAGCTTTACTTATCTCCCGCCACTGAAGGAGGAAGGGAAAATGTTGGAATCTAATTTAAACAAGTTAACAGATTCCTGGAATCAAAGAGTTTCTGTGTGGTTCTCCCCAGGGCAGCTTTCTTTGCTACACACATGAAAGGAATCGTCTGCCTCACTGTTTGGGTTAGCTGTTTAATCAATGGCTCACTGTTCACCCATGTTTTTATACAGTGGGACAAATCTGGCCAACACCTTTTGCCATAAGATATCACAGATTTGCCACTTCAAAAGATAAATTGCATGAAGCAAATTCAATATGATATGTTGATCTGTTCAGTCTGTTTCTACATATGCTGCTGATATTGTTTTTTTTCTATCTGCGTACATAAGCACTTGGATATTAAAACAATCTCCCATGACTGTAAGATACACTCTTCCAGCAGTGATCCAAACACTACCTGGGCAACATTTGTCTATAACAAAATAATCTATAGCTGCCAATGGAAAACATCTAAAAATATCAAACTACATGTATTAAGAAAGAAAACAAAGATTTTGTTTATATATACAGCCTAAAGGGGCTGTTTTATTGAAGTCTAAACAAATAATTAACTAGGTTTGGTACAAAATGTCAATTTGGTTTTGGGTAATAAAACAATTATAAGAGTTAAAATATTACTTTGAATATTTGGGTTGGATTGGGTTGGGTCATTTTTGGTGCGTTTCCATCAGAAAACTGTTCAAGCACACCTGTCATGGGCACAACCTCTGACTTCACCAGAGAGTTCTGTCCATGACAGGTTGAATATTTGAATTTATCACATAGGTCTGGCACGTGGGAAGATCATTTTGATTGGTGTGGCAGATCAGAAGATGACTTCGCATAGATCCCTCAAGAAATGTTTAAAAATGTTAGCTCTAAAATGGTATCCCTAGCACATTGTTGTTGCTAGGATGGGAAATACTCCTGCCAGATCAGTTCTGGTGCATCAACAGGTGTGAGAATGATGAAAAAATAGGATGAAATATGGTCCAAAAATATTGTGTAATTTTAATACAAGGCTTACAAAGTATGTAGTGTTGATAATATATTTTAAGCATTCTAAATGTGGTAATGAATCCATTCCACAGAATGATGTGGTACATATACATTATACTGGTAATCATAACCCAATCACACATTTTAGCAGCAGTTATCAGAATAAACAATGATTTGCTTACAGCTATGTAGATGGGAACAAGGAACTAAAGCTACTTGTACTCATAAAGAATCGACTGTCTTCCGCCTGCAGTGTACCTGATGAAATCAGGGAATGAAATGTTCAGAAAATGTCAAGATTGAAAAGGTCAGTGTAATATGATTAAGCTAAGAACAAACTGTGAACTAAATGAGATGTATGAAGTAAGTTTACTGTTAGAGTAAATACTGTTACTGGTGTTGAATGATGGAGTTTAGCTTATCGGCTGAAATGAAATATAAACCTTTACACTAAGTGAAAAATGCTTCAAATCTTCATCTCTGTACAGTGGGAAAACATGTAACAATAATAAGTTGTTTTTCATGACAACGAAGGAATTTTAAGTTCATTTTTTTCAAATTGGAACAAAAAAAACTACGCTGCCAATTTAATGCTATACGTTTGCCATGACAAAATACTTTAGTTAAAGTAGAAATTTGTAGGCCTATACACAAAAAGATATAACGTAAAACATGGTTTTCATTATGTCAAATTTTCATTTACAAATGTAACTAATAATTCTCCTATTTTGTAACAAAAAGTTCAACCTCCACTGGTCAGATTTGAACTAGGATCCTCTGAGTTACAAAGGTAAATTTCCACTAACTGAAACCATTGGAAGCACTTTTTATATAAAGTGATGGAGTGATGTAAATTGTAGAAGAATGTTGGTAGCGTAGAAAGAAACAAAGCTGGTATTGTTAAGGGACCGTGTTGTTCAGAAGGGACTGTGTTGTTCAGAAGGGACTGTGTTGTTCAGAAGGGACCGTGTTGTTCAGAAGGGACTGTGTTGTTCAGAAGGGACAGTGTTGTTCAGAAGGGACAGAGGGGTAAAAGCCAAGTTTGGATTGCATGTCATGTAAACACATTGGTCAACAGTTGAACAATGTTTTATGTTAGGATTAGAAGGGGAAGGTGGGTATTGAAAGCCAATCCTAACTTTGTTCAGATTGTAATAAAACATGTTCTGCACAGTCCCTAAATGATGTAAGATCAATGAAAGGGAGGAGACCCAGCCGCCCCGAGACCCAGCCTCCCCGAGACCCAGCCTCCCCGAGACCCAGCCGCCCCGAGACCCAGCCTCCCCGAGACCCAGCCTCCCCGAGACCCAGCCTCCCCGAGACCCAGCCACCCCGAGACCCAGCCACCCCGCTCCCCGAGACCCAGCCTCCCTGAGACCCAGCCTCCGCTAGCTAACCCTACTGCTTCCACACAAATCTACAACCTGTCCAGATGTAGGTATCATAATGAAATATCTCTGGATTGTCGAACACTTGACTAGTTTAGATGGAGAACAGAGGCGATAAAAGTGTTACTAAACCCGCATGACAGAATCTTTTTGAAGTTCTAAGTGACTGCTGCCCTTCTCTCATAATACACTTCATACCACACCGAAAATGTTGACAATTTTGCCTGACCCATAACAGGATGGAATAGATGATCTCACCCAAACGCAAAGTGACATTCTATTTAAAAAGCTTGTGATGAAATCACAGATGTCATCAAGAATAAAATTCCTTCAACAACTTACTGGAAGAAGATAAGTGAAGAGACCCGCCTGCTGAGCGTAACGCCACACTATTGCCCAACTGTTTAGCGCCACAACGCTCTAACTGGAATATTTCTCTATCAAATGCATGGCTGCAGAAGCAGAAAGAGAAATGTCTTTGTGCACTTCCTGGCTCAAATTGAGTCAACATTCATTAAACTCCAGCCATGCCGATTACATATCTTGATGCTATCACTGTGTTAGCAATGTGTGTCATGAGATAACACCTTTTTGCATTTACTTTCACTTAACTTTCACTTTCTCTCATGTTCTATTCAAACATTTTCCCCTGCAATAAAGAGATGTCAATTAAGATGTTGCCAAAGGTTATTGCATCAACATCTTGTAGAAAGTAGAAGAATTGTTTGGACCGTTGATCATAAACGAAAAGATTTAATATTTGCTACGAGTTGTGAGCATTCTTTGCATCATGATCTTAACAGATAGAAGATGTGTGTAGACTAAAAGACCATTGAAGTTTGTCAGGCATTTTTTTGTTTTTTTTGGCGAATTTTATGGCTTCAACTTTTCTTTAACTAAAATATAAAATTGAGGTTAAAAAGTTCAACAATACCAGAACAAAGAGCAGAATACAATAAATTGCATTGGCTTGAAACAACCATTCATCCATTTATATTAAAGGTGCATTTAGTTCACTGAAGCCTCATTCATATTTTCCCACAACGGACCTAACCAGCACCATATGTTGAGTACACCAACAGTATCAAGCCATAAAGGTGGAAGACTGATCGAGGGAAAATCTCGTCTGACTAATTGACTATGAAGTGCAAGTGATATGACAATTTAGCCAGGTAATCCCACCAAGTAGCTAGCACAGTGGCCAGATGGCAAGAGTGGCGCATGGGGCACGGTAAGCTGCAAGAATATCACTTGGGTACAGTACGCCTAATAAAGATTAACTCAACTTGTAAATCAAATCAGATGAGATCATTCTCTGCTGGTGTTACCTTTGAAGCGGGTTGTAAAATGTATTTAATACAGACGAAACGAGTCTAAACACTCAATTATTTTCTCATTAGCAGGTTCTGGGAGTGACTGCACTCAGATAGTTTAGATAATGTTGGTCAGGTACGTGCCCAGTCAGTTGATATATGGTTGGCATCTTGCATCAAAATTAAGCACATTAAAAAGTTTAAATAATTAGTGGTATAAAAGAATTGAAGTATCGCATTATCCTAAGATTTGAGAAAATTGGACATACCATGATTGAAAGTGTTAATATGGTACAGAGACTTAAGATCTGACATGCCATGATTTAACACCAATGTTAATTAACAATATTTGTATTATTTTATAAATGTATTATAGATCGACACAATTTGTGAATCTTATACTGTTAGGTCATTATACTTATCATACTGTTAGGTCATTATACTTATAATATAAGGGACTGATGTGCTGAAGTATGTATTAATCACATAGCATAATAGGTTTTTTAGTACATGTAGTATTACTAGGATTTGTAGGTACAGTAATATCTTGCTTTATTGTACAGACACAGAACAATTTGTAGAACTTGCCCCACACTGCAGAATAGTTGTTCGTCCGCAGAAAATCAAATTTCATGCAAAACAGGTGCAGAATTCTTAATTTTACGCTGTAGAATTTTATTTAATCACCACTGAATTTTCAATGTGCATTGCTTGCAATATAAATGTAAAATTTGCAGAAATAAACTGAAGTTGTTCCGATTTTTTGGCTCGTTGTACTTTACATGTAGTTTACGGAAACCGTCGAAGACAAGTTACACAAATACAAAATTATTAGGATTCGTATTCAATATAATTATTATAATAATTATATTAACATAGAACAATTGTTTGGAGGCAATAATATTTCTAAATGTTATTTTTAGTTTATAATAAATATACAATAACATGTTGCAGAATATGCCGCAGAATTCCTCAAATTCTACTGCAGAATATATCTAATTTTACCACAGAATTTAACAAATTTGGCTGCGGAATTCAGGGGGGTGTGGGGGGAGTGCTTTATGGCTTTTATGGCTCATATTATTCGTTTCATTCCGTTTAACCCATTTTGTTCCTTTTACTTTGGAATTACATGTAGCCATATTTTCCCACTTATTTTTTAAATTTAGATATATAACATAGCTTATAAACTTGGTGCCAAAAAATGTGACAGGTTCCATTTAACATGCCTGCCAACACGTACTTGAGAAAGAAATAGAGTGGTGAACATTGAAAGACAAACAGCATGCACTGCAGCCCTGGTATGAGACATGCCATTGTGTTACGCAGTATCAGCCAACATTGCCTAACAAACAGTTAACATGACATAACTATAGCACAACAAACCACAGGTGGTGTTCAACACAGGGCAGCAGATTGCATGTAAGTATATGATTCGGACTCCATCAAGGGGGCCAGGGTAAACAAATACCTGGATAAATCTTCCACTTGATTACAGCATGTTACGGCCATCAAAGCCGGTACAGTGATTACTAAGGGTGCAATCTGCAGACAGTCGTATTGTTTAAAGCAATTGTAAACTGGGTTACGTAATCGTGAAGGTGTGGACAAGTTCAGTCAGGTCATACTGATTTCATTTCCACATCCCAGTTCACCTCAAGTGCTGGCTTTATACAGCCAAATAAGCAACGTATAAACATATACATGTACATACACTACAGATGTCAATTACTTTATAGACATGGGCAACCAACGCGACCTCCAATATACTAATTATTATTACATCATCAGAGATATTTATTTTTAAAAGGAAGCAGATATTTGTTTTATACTTGTTTGCTTTTAAACCCTGTGATAGTTGTTTCTTGGTCTTAATTTAGTTAAATGTGTTATGTTGTGTATTTATTTGTTACATATGACGCATATTGTGTTTGCATTCGGTTTCCAATGTGGGGTGTGCTTGCAATAAAATTATAGAAATCTTAAATCTATTCTGTTTGAGAAAAGCGAACAAGATGTGGCATTTATAGGACAACATTGTGTATGAATTAAGCAGCAGGACAGATTCCTATCAAACTGTGTTCAAGAATAGATAATGCAACCAATTAAAATTGTCATCTGAAGCTTTGGCCTTTCTTAGGTGACACCAATGGTATCCAGTATTTCCTGTTCCCATGGTCTTAATCTGGTTTAGTGTTCAGGCTGTAGTTATTAACAAGTTGTGTATGTAACACAATTTAGTGGGAATCATGAAGAAACATGAGCTAATTTATTTCTCAGAATGTGTTAATTGTCATGTTACAATTTACACATGAAACAGTTATCACTACTCTCCATTTATATTGAAGTAGACCCGTGTGTGTGCATGCGTGCGTGCGTGCGTGCGTGCGTGCGCGCGCGCGCGTGCGTGCGTGTGTGTGTGTGTGTGTGTGTGAGTGTGTGTGAGTGATATAAAGCAGTACTTTCACCTTGGGTAGGGTAGTGGTTGACACATCTGGTAGGTAGTGGGTTCAAATCCCAATCATGGCATATAGAATTTTTAATCCTAGTACCAGCTTCAATCCAGAGTGAGTGCTCAGCAAGGCTCAAGGAGTACTTCCACTTACACCAACCAGTGTCCACAACTGGTGTAACAAAGACTATGTTTGTGCTGTCTGTGGGAAAGTGCATATAAAAGATTCCTTGCTGCTTATCAAATAGGAGTATTGGGTTTCCTCCCTCATACTAACACTAACCTCTGTCCTGGGTGGGCAGTCGAGGTAGCTAGACTGCATGTCCAGGACAGACATGCTTGAACCTTAATTGAATGTTAGCATGTAAATATGTTATAACATTCTAACTTGGATACAGCTTTGGCATTGGGTCCCTGCCTTTGATGGTGGACCATACAAAAGTGGGATTAGAACCCAGTACCTACCAATCTTGTGTTCGGTGGTCTAACCACTGCACCACAGAGACAGGTGATGTCTAATAGCTGCTATGTTCAAACAATGTCTTTAGTATCTAGCTGAACACAGCAGGTTAGTGGGAGTCAATTGTGACGTGTGTTTCAGTTATCAGGTTAAACAATAGAGGTAGACATCCAACAATCAGCACATTCTAATCCCATCAGATACCGCACTATATACATGGATATACAATGTATATACTATTAGTCAACATGTATGTCAGACTGTGTCCTATCAGTGATTGTTTCTATAATTGCTTAATATATCATGAACAATTCAACATGTATTGGTCTAATTTTTCAATATAATTATTGTAATATTTAGTACTAAATGTTAAAACATTAAAATAGTCCACTAATAAATGACATTGGATGATTAAAATTGATACTGGTTAGACGACTGGGGTCAAGACTGGCAGGTATTGCGTTCGAATCCCACTTGATGTAATGGGATTTAACATCGCAGTACCGACTCCACCCAAGTGTGTACTTTGCAAGTCTCAATAGGTAGGGGTACACCACTTACACCAGCCAGTGCCCCACGAACAGCTAACAAATGCCATGGTATGTAGTGTCCTGTCTGTGGGAGAGTGTATGTAAAAGATCCCTTTTTGTTTAGTAATATGTAGCAGGCTTTCCCTCACATACTAACACTAATGTCTGTCCTGGGCAAGAAATGGAGGCAGCTGGACTGTGTGTCCAGGACAGACGTACTTGAACCTTAATTGGATATAAGCACATAAATAAGTTATAACTAACTGACTAACTTGAGATTGATTTGTATGTGTTGCCTGTTAGTGTGTGTAGATGTCAATTGTTAAACGAGTGTTCTATAGTCTTGGTACAAACTGTGCACACACTCATCAAGACGCATGGGAAACAAACACAAGGATAGGGGTATGGTATAGGCTAGCTATCTGATGTGTAAGAGTGTGCCAGCTGCTTGTATTGCCCGGATACATGCCATGACCATAGACATGTTGGAATATCATGTTCAAATACCCAGAGACATGTTATCGGGGTGCTTAACCAAACTGCTCTTACCACTCACATGATAAAACCTGCATACATACATACGTTGTTACTATTACTGACAAATACTTGTGGAGTCGGACCGTTATCATTGAAAGCAACACCAGACACAAACACGTGTGATGAACCGAGGGTGTGTGGTGTGTTTATCCCGCCAGCTATTTGTGTCTGGATATTATTAATATGCTAGTAATAATGTTGTTGACACAAATCTAATTAGCCTGGAGTGAGATAAGATAACATCATAATCTGAGGTGATTGCAGCAAGCTGATGGTGGGATGTCTCAATTGATGTGAACGTGATTGTATCAAATATATCCATTGTAACATCATCCCGATTCAGTTATACATGTACTATAAGACTTTAACAACCTCCATGACATAAGGGTGGAAATCTGGACAACTCCAACGACTTTCCAGGAGAAGTTATATGGATCTGATGGCGATTTGCAGAGGGCAGCCCTATTCATATCAAAAACTAGAATCCAAGTGTAGCAGTGAGATAGATGATGAAGACGAAGAAGAAGAAGAAGAAGAAGAAGAAGAAGAAGAAGAAGGAGAAGAAGACAATTGAGTTTAAATTGTAGCATACTGTATAAATTAGTGTCTTATTCGTAGAATATACATCTGTCTTGACTACCCATCTATTCTCCCAATACATCCATTTCAGTACAACATGACTTGTCTAAAGCAGACACCTGTCTTAAATGACCATCTATCTCTTCTCCCAAGTTATCTAATATAGTACACCTCACAGGCTCCAGATTATTCACTTTTGCATGAAAATATGTTTTTTTACAATATAATGTTTAAAATTCAACATGTGGGCCGCACCACTGTTTACGATGATCCACTGTTTACGATGCTCCACTGTCCGTGTCCCAGCCTGCATTACACAGTCACCTGTATTAGTGACCACCTTTCTAGTCCTCTCAATCACATAGTTCTGTTAAGCAACCACCTATCTTAAACAACCATTTTTGTTACCCCCATTGAGTGACTGCTTAATACAGGTTCGACCGTAGTAGTGTTTTTATTATAGACACCTATCACATGGTGTTTACACACTTATTTACTATCAAACCCATACATAGGCTGATTACAGGATAGACAATGGTCACACCATACACAGACTGAGGTCGGGTCAAATCACAGACATACATCACTTGTACGTATGGACTTGTATCAGTTCATAATGTCCAGACATGTGTGTAGTAAAATACAATGTCATTTAACAGACAGAACTAGTACTGTACATTAATCAGGGCATTTGGAGGAGTTGGGTTATATGCATCGCAAGTTCTTAAACTTTTTTGTTCGTATATAAATACATCTATACAGTGTATATATTTTTATTTTATTTTAAACGTTTAATATATTATATATTATTTACATTGTATGCCGTGCCCTCTGCCCCTGACACCACCTCCATGTATGTAAATCGACCTTCCATGCTGAAAATTCCCATTAAACTTGAATGCAAAATGAACCTGTCATTTTGAGACATGGTGCACATAAAAGATCGATTGCTGTTATTCGAAGTAGAGTAGTCTATATGGCGGCAGCGGGTTTCCTCTGTGACCAAGAGTCAATATAACCGAGCATTTGACATACAATAACCGCTGATTAATAATCAATGTGTTCCATAGGTGTCGTTAAACAAACTTGAATGTCTACATATTTTTATGGTTAAAATGTGATCGTCATCAACAGTATTTTTTTAACGACCATCGCTCACGACGTTTCACGCAAAAGCATCTCTAGACACCACGTGACAAGAGGCATTCAGCTAGGTCTGAGAAAATAACATTGGGCTTCGCTTCGCTGCACTCCAGATAATAGCATGACCTTAAACAGTGTTACAACTTTTCAAAATGCTATTTTTAGCGATCGATGCATATATTGTAAATGGAGCAATTTTACGTATATATAGTGACATTTTGACATTTCTTTTGTTGTTTGTAGTGATGTAATAAATGCATGCTATTATGTAGATGAACAAGGACAGTGTGTTTGCTTGTTTATAATGATTGTGCGCAAATTAATTGTCTTGTGGCTGGCTCCATTCCTTACGTCACGAGAAATGGTGAGCGATCGTCTTTAAATAATAAAAAATAAACATTTGAGGAGTTGTTTTGTCACTTCTCTAAACAAGTGTTGTGGGATCTTTGCAGGTTTTACTGATTGTTGCACTGTTAAACCATGTACATATGCACAACGAAGTTACTTGACCTTTAAAGTTCCTGTCGGTTATTGCAATTTACACTTACAAAAATTTAATCTTTGAATTTCTTTGACTTTGGTAACTGTTAACAGGGGCCAAGCTTGGGATTTTCAGGTGGTACGCAGACCTTTTCGGTGATGGAATAAAACAAGTACATAGAACATACACACATTTTATATCATATTATATTTTAATTATAAAAATATTTGTGATCTAAGGTGGTACACAGCTGCATGCGCACCTGTGTATATGGAAGTTGGACCCCTGGTTGAATAGTGCCGTGGATATTATTAAATGGATTGGTTTGTTTGATTGTCGTTTCAGAAATATTGGTTATATTCAAGAATTCCCAGGAGGAAAGACCTTTAGTGATTTCGCAGAATGCAGCACTCTGGCTGAGCTTTCCTTCGTTAACGCGATTGAGGTGAATGTATTTTGTTGTCACGGCAACTTGTCTCATTTCATCAATATTGCCAAACAAAATTGTCAACGTTTACACAGTTGATTGGATGATCTCCTAGTTTTGTCATCGAATATTGTCGGATTTGGGGAGTAGCTCAGCAGTAGAGTTTTAATATAACCGTGCATTTGACATCCAATTACCGCTGATTAATAATCAATGTGCTCCAAAGATGTCGTTAAACAAACAAACTTTTATTACGAATATCTACCAATGTGACGAATTATAAAAATTAATGATTAAAATCTCTCCCTGACATTATCGATGGTAAGAGCTTTGGTGCAATAAATTTATTAAAAAATAAAATAAAGAAAGAAAAAAAAAGAATAAGAAAAAAGAAAGAAAAGAAGAAAAAAAGATTAAAATCTCTCTTACATGTTGGTAATTAAAGTGTTTACCGGTAGATCACGCAGCTATATTTTATATTTTCATGAGCTATAATTGTTTCTGCTATGTTGTAAAACTTCAAAAAGTGTTTACTTTGTATTTAGGAGCGGGACATAGCTCAGAGATAGAATGTCCGCCTGCGGAGGGATGGGTCGAGAGATCGATCCTCCACAGCGCAAAACATTTTTATAGGCTATTTTCCATTCCAGCCAGTGAAACACGTCTGGTTTATCAAATTCCGTGTTGTGTGCTATTCTGTCTATGGGAT
>JAULBR010035242.1:0-15217 GCA_032355825.1 Melanodrymia aurantiaca
GGAGGAAAAAAAGTGGCCGCTTAACACAGGTGACCGCTGATTACAGGTGGCCGCTAGACCAGGTTTGACTGTATATTCCTAGCCCATCCTGATAAGATTGTGAATACTCAAATGAGCTTTGAGGCAATACAGTTTATCTAGCATGAGTGAATTGGCATCCTTCATCAGAGTTTGACAAGTAAAGAATAACACCAATTTGATTCACTAGTGCAAGTTAAACAGTATTTCCAAATAGCGAGTTGGGTATTGTATTTATTACGCATTAATTTGTCTAAATAGGAGAAATAGTTCAATTACTACTTTGCCTACTTTGATTAAAATTGTACTCATCCCAAGTTATTCCTTCTCTTCTGTAATGAGGAGGCTAGAAGTTACTTCCACCCCGTGATCTGTTTCTATTTTTGATGCCTTCTCTAAAGAACGTTTTTGATAACAATTTCTACATTTGCTTTCAGGTTGTAAGTATGGTACTTCCAGCTATCCACTTCCTACTGTGATGGTAACGACAGGACGTTAGTGATGGGGACGAATTCCTCACTTCCTGACCGGGTTCAGTCGACACCCAAGTCGCCGTTTGCACGTCTTTCTGCAGTGTATGGCGTGTCTGATGGCGAGCTCAGTGCTCGAGACAAAAAGAAAAAGGCATCGAAATTTGCAACATTGCGGCGGAAACTGATACGAGTTCGCCGACACAGTCGATCAATGGATTTTGGGAAATCTTTACGAGAATTGCTGTCATCTTGGCATGTGCGTGATGTCAGTGCTCTCGTACAGGAGTACGAGGCCTTAGTGTCGCTTAAAGAGCTAGCACTCGCGGCCAACTTAGCTCGGCCTAACGCATCCACACTTCGGCAAGATTTGTCCACATTATATGATTGTAAATTCTGTACAGATGTTGATTTGTTATATAAAGGTACATGTTTCCCTGCCCACCGATCTTTACTTGCAATTAGGAGTCCATTCTTTCGGGATCTACTGTCACGATATCCAGACTATGGTGTGTCGGTCCCTGTAAAGTTAAAAACCTCAGGTGTAGATGTGACACTCTTTTCTGCTTTGTTGCGATATTTATATACAGATGAACTCAATACGCAAGATCTCAATTTGGAGAATAGCGAGATATTGCAAAAGCTGGCTGTGGAGTTTGGGGTACCTAATGCGGTAGAGCATGACCTTCGAACTCTGCTGGAGACGGGCGAATATAGTGATGCTGTCCTAGTGTTCTCCACTGAAAGCGAACATTGTGACATGATGACTGCTAGCACCAGTGCAGCTGCCTCGCAGGCTATGCATTATTCTAATAGAACTTCTAAGCTGGAATTTCCATGCCACAAAGCCATTCTAGCAGCGAGGTCACCGTTTTTCCGAAACTTGATAATCCGTCGAGCTCGATCTGGTGAGGAACTGACGGAGCGGGCGTTACACACTCGATCGCGGATAGTATTAGACGAGTCTGTGATCTCGCGCCGATACGCCCGTGTCTTGTTAAACGCCATATACCAGGACTGTGTGGAGTTGTCGTGTATTGTGCGCGGCAGCTCCAGTATGTGCAGCCTCAGCGAGGTTCAGGCGATGGTGTCCAGCGGCAAGTGTCAGATGACCATGGTCGATGAGGCAATGGAGATATACCAAATAGGGCAGTTTCTAGATTTCACAGTCCTCTCACAAGGTCAGTGCTACACTCAACAAATCAGCTTATTTTATACATGTACATGTAATGAGTGCTGTTCCAATCAACAGTTATAATTGGTCATGTATATACATGCACTATCAAAATTCAAATATGATAGTTGTAGACTCGGTTAAAAAAACATTTTATACAAAATTGATTACATTTTTTGGAAAAGTGACTTCAGAGCTCAAAACTAAAATTATTTTATAATGGGCCAAACAATTTGTTTGAATCCTAGCCATTGTTATTGAAAATAGTATGCAATCATTGTATACTTGTATGCTCACTCTGTGGTATATATTATACATAATTTTATATTAAGTTTGCCTTTATGTCATTATCTAGTAAACAACACACTTGGTCTACTTTGTTCGGAATATATTTGGTGATTTTATTGTTTACTGTTACAACAAGGTACAACAACTGTTTTATTTTTCTTTGTTCATTTTATTCATGTCTGTGTAGGTTCTGAGGACATCATTGTTGATAGCATCTCATCTGACAACTTGACGTCTGTGTTAAACTGGAGTTCTGAGGCGCACGGGTCTCCCTGGGTTCACCGGCAAGGACTACACTACCTGAAGGAGGAGTTTGTACAGATAGCACACTCCCCAGTGCTGCATGACCTCAGCAAGGAATACATGATAGAGGCACTTCGTTCTGATTTCCTGCAGGTAACTCAACACGGCATATGTCAATGGCTTGGCAATACAATATTTTTAACTAGCTTCTAAATCTAATACTGTAGATCATGAAATTAACGCGACACTAAATTTATGCGAGTAAGGGTGGTCAGACTAAGATGCGACATGAAATTAATGCGAGTGGTCTCCCTTTGATATAGTACTTTTTCTAACAACTTTTTTGTGTAGCAATCAATTAACAAATGTGTTACATTATTAATGCGAATAATTCTCACTCGCATTTTTCGCATTAATATAATGATCGCATTAATTTCAGGATCTACAGTATTCAGTTTTAAATGTCATCAAGTATATGAGAACATACAGTAAAAATGAAACCAGTAATTTTGTTTAGCTGTGTGATATAGCTGTGAAGGTTTAATTTGGTATACAATGGTCTATGTGTATGGGTATTTCCGGGTCATCACTTGTAATGACCTGAGTGAACCATGATCGAAGTCTTGTCTCACTTCATTGTTATTATTCTCGGATTGCTTTTCGAAACCTAGTGGTTGGCTGTTCTTGTTAAAAGCTGAACGTCTTTTGCACATTCATGTGGTGGATGAAATCAGATCACTTAGGCCATATTGTTGAACAAGCGATTGGTTTTGAAGAAAACATTTATGGTATGCAGAATCTTACTATCTTGTACATCAGATATCATTTATCTTCCAACTCATTTAAATAATATATGATGGCCACAGATGTAGTATTCTCTAAACCAAACTAAGCCTTAAATAGAATGGGTATACATACAATATCTAATCTACATTGATTGAAAACATGTTTTCGTAGATAACTTTTGTTTCTTTCAAAATAGATGGCACAGAAGATAGCAGTTTTTCGAATATCAAAAATATTCCAATTGTTCAGTAAATTTGCATTTAAAACTATACCGCTGAGTATAAAAGAAGTGATAGTATTTAGCTATGTGTTGTATGTTTGTTTAGGCAGGAGAGCTGGATGTGTTGACCGCTGTGTTGAAGTGGGGTGAACAGCAGCTGGTGCGCAGAATAGAAGAACGAGGTACGCCCCATGTCTCTATTTTCAACATCATTACACACTACAGTCAAACCTGTCTTAAGCAGCCACCTAAGGGAGTAACAAAAAGTGGCCTCTTATGACAGGTGGTTGCTTAATACAGGTCATAATGCGATGATTTGGTAGAATATTATGGTGACCCTTTAAGACAGTCGGCTGCTTAATACAGGTGGCAGCTCAAGCAGGTTTGACTGTACTTGTATGTACTCACAAATACAAACACAACGTGTTCGCAGACATAAAACTGAAGTATACAGTTACGTAATGCGTATTGCTTTATTGCAGCACACTAATGACTGTTTTATACATGTATGTCTGTAAGGTCCCACAGTCCCCAAATTCAGGGGGAAAAATCCATCTCAGTTGGTTATAAGATGGTAGGAACTTTATAAATGCGTAGTTTATTGCTACAACTTACAAGAGCAAAGCTGGTAGCTAAAAACTATTCATTAATGCGACCCCATAACATATTTGCCTGCACAAAATATTCCCAAAGGTATTATTATTTGCTATAATATTAATTTCAAGCTTTGTTATGTTCATTAGTTACAATTGGGTAAGTCTAGAACAATGGAATGTCAGTGATTTGAATCACATTTTATTTATTTTTTTTAATTCAAATATGTACTGAATACTGCATTATTAAGTTGTGTTCAAAATGTATTTTGTTATAATACTACAACATATGCTTATTCTTTCTGTTATGCAAAATTTGCTGCTTTGATTTATTTAGAAGAATCTTAATTGTTAGTCACACCTATATTTCGAGACATTGGTAAAAGAAACCATTCATTGTAAATTGTGCTATTTTTATAACTATGTGCTGTCGTTTAAAAATATGTTTCTATTTCAGAACCAAATCTGCTAAGTCACACGGCTCACAGTGTTACAAAAAAGGGTGTAAAGAAACGAGACTTAAATGATGTAGAACTGAGAGATATTTTGGTGGACATATTGCCATTGGTCAGACTTGATCATGTGATACCATACAGTAACGATACTCTAAATGGTGCAATAAAGCGTGGTATTGTGAGTACTCCACCATCTTATATGATTGGCGATGAAAGCACGGGACACAACAAGATGTGTGCCTGGGTTCGTGGAAAGAACAATGGAATATATGTGAGACCACGCTTGTTTACGCCGTACTATGAAGAAGCAAAGGTTGGTTTAATACATCCCAAGCTTTTATCAAGTCACATATACATGTATATCTTCAGTGGGCAACTAAAATATTGTATGTCTGTTTTTGTAAAGTTTACAGATTGCTGTAATCTCATTTATATCTGGACGTATATAATGCCATGTAGTACGTTAGGATCAAAAGACTGAATAATATTAATTTTTCACACTATTAATCTTGTTCACCTAACATTTACCTGTATTTTGTTTCTTCTTTTGATGTACTATTGCACACAAAATTAGTGAGAGTGCCATTGTGTATTTACAAGAATTAGCTTTTATCAAAAAAGATTTTCAAATAAATTGGCAAAATTGCTTACCGGTAATTCTAAATGATAATTTTGTATCTTACTAAGCCATGTTATTTTTTAATATATATATTTTGTGCTCAATAATTAACTTTGCAAGTTGTTAGATATGAAATCTAATGATATGGATGCAGTCTGTTAAGAGTGTTTAAATTTGTTTTGTGTATAAGCATGTTTTGTGTACATATTAAGCATGTGTTGTGTATACATAAAGCATGTTTTGTGTGTGTATACATTAAGCATGTTTTGTGTACATAATAAGCATGTTTTGTGTACATAATAAGCATGTTTTGTGTACATATCAAGCATGTAATTAATATTGGTTTGTTTCCAGTCTGTGTTGGAAGATCAGCTGTCGCTGGCTCACGACGAGGACTGTGGTCGAGTGAGGATGATCAACATCTCGTCGATCCCCGATACGCTCTACATGGTAGAAGACAGACACTACACGATGCCCTACTCTCTGTCCCCCGCGTCCACGGTCGACATCATTGCCGGCACCATACCAGGTATTAACACCCAATAGCTTGTCATTATCTTCTCTCCATTCATGTAAACGAATAGTGATAGTCTTCGCAGTTCAAATTACTAAAGTAACACACCAGTTAAGAATTGAAAAAGTTATACATATGCTGTATCCAGACAAGTTCTATATCCAGCCACTATATTCACCATATGTCACTAATTGTCAATATTGGTGGATATTGCACGTTTTCCATTCACCCAGTCTGTCTTACTAATTGTCAATATTGTTACAGTTTTCACTTTGAAAGGCAAGCGATCTCCAGAAAAATAAACAATTCAAACCGAGAACAATTAAATAGTAAATCTTTAAAATTATGACATTTTTTAACTGAACATTTATGTCACATTCCTGTCTGAACATTTAACAAAGAAAATAAATGAAACTCAATTGGTTTATACTTTCATCTTTTTAAAAGAGAAATTCATCTTTTTAAAAGAGAAATCAAATGAAAAAACTGCTTACAAGCAAACTCCAAGTAGTTATCCTTTCTTTTTGTGAGACACTATCAAATTAGAACAAATTATTCTTCCTCTAAATCAGCTGTATAATATGAGCAATAATTTCCTAACAATGTGATATTTTCAGTTCCTGACCGCAACACGTTGGTTACGATGCTGCAGCGAGAGGCGGAGTTACAGCGATCGCGAGTAGCACAGCGAGCATCCGCCCTCCCGTGTTCCGACAAACGGGCGGTGAGCTCACAGATCCAGCTGCGAGTGGTGCGCGAGTTCGGTCTCCCTGACAACACCGTCGAGGTGATGACCAACAGCCACTACTACTACTCCGAGGAGACACGGTTCTCCGAGCGCCGATACATTGCCTCGCCAGCACGCAAGAAACACAGCCCAGTCTTGTCTCTGTCCCAGTCACCCTCCTATAGTCCCACTGCGGTAAGAACTAACACCAAAACCATTCTACTATATTACAAACCATACCAGTAAAGTACGATTCTACTATATTACAAACTATACCAGTAAAGTACGATTGTACTATATTACAAACCATACCAATAAATGAAAATGTTATTGGATATGTTATTAGTGACTAGTTATTCATTGTTGATATTGTATTTTGTTCATAAGACCTCTCTTTTGGAATATATAAAAGCCATACATTACAGACTATATGAAAATATATATACTTTATACAGCCTGCTCAGGCCTGTGAGGATTGAAAATTCGCGTAAATCATTTACGAGTAAAGCCATAAAAAACATGTTGCTATATATGTACAGTGACAATATTTGCGGTAGATTTACAACAGAACACTTTTTCCATGGATGACGTCGATGCATACATGTTTCTTTTCACTAAGTTGGAATATTTATAAATAAGGGACTGATAAAAAATAATATTCCCACAAAGAAAAGAAAATATAAAAGTTTGAGAGAAAAAAATTGGGTAATGTAAAACAATCTTTCCTGCAATTTTTACAGGCCTGCTTGCTGCATTACTAAATATAAATAACCAATAAATTTATCATAATTAGTAAGAAACTTTGTTAAACTGGACTACCCAGTTTTTAATATAGGTCTGATGATCAAGCAGAATAATTATTGTCTTCAGTAATAATTAAAAAATTACTTTATAATAAGTTTGCAACAAAGATTATTCTCTTCAATGCCTCATAGTGCACACATTTGTTTGTTCTTGCAGAATGAAGCTTGTAGTGAAAGTGTCTTAAGCGACACAATGCCCGATATTGCCATGGCGACGTCTTCCATGTGTCAGCTGCACATGCACGACGATTTCGAACTGGATATCGGCGATGGTAACAGTCATCACGGAACTCTGTACATTTGATTCTTCGCTGGTTTCTTATACTCCATAACCCATTCACAAACAGACACTTTCTACTCATTACATACGTGAACCACTTCTTGTTTCTTATACCTCCATAACCCATTCACAAACATACACTTTCTACTCATTACATACGTGAACCACTTCTTGTTTCTTATACTCCATAACCCATTCACAAACATACACTTTCTACTCCTTACATACGTGAACGACTTGTTGTAATTACCTCAATAAGCTGATGTTAATAGTCCTTTTACTCGTGTAATGTAAGTGCAATATCCGACTGATGTTCAGAAACCATGGTTAATGGCTGGCTAGCTATGATGTACTGTGTTAATAGACTTGTAGCTGGTAAATTGTAGGGTTTCACTGGTTTCAATTGATCGATACAGATAGTATATTGATGACCCACACATTTAGTATTGTTATCTTATCTGTTTGTGTATTGACCACATACAGTTAATGGTTAACGTTTACCTCATACTTGGTATATTAACGTATAATAATTATTGTATTGATTGATTATCTATATTGACCTACGACATTTAGTATACTGTAGATCATGAAATTAATGTATCCCAAAATTAGCAATGGTCGGACTGTAATGTGACATTATTGATGTGAGTGACCTCCCTTTGGTAGAGTACTTCCATAAAGCTAGTCGCATTAACCCAGTCAATTGCAAGCAACATCTTGTTTTACAATAATGTCTGGTGTGCATCTAAATAACAACCCTGTTGTATATAGATGAAATCACCTGTGATTGATGAAAACTATTCACAAGGTGTGGAAAACTGATTAATCAAGCTTCATTTCATACTAATATTGTGTTTAATAGTTTCATTTTGTTGTGGACCTTTGACACAGAGGAAAGAGTGAAAATAAAAGTATTGTTTTTATTAATACAAATAACATTGACTCGCATTTTCGCATTTGTATTGGAATCGCATTAATTCAGGATCTACAGTATTACCTTCTACAGTTTGTACTTTGACCTACAGTTAGTGTATAGACCTACTACAGTTAGTATACTGACCTGCCAAAAAGTATATTGACCTCCTACACATTATACTGATCTATCCAGTTAGCACAGTGACCTGCTACAGTTGGTATATTGACCTAAAGTTAATATTGACCTACTACAGTTAATATTTTGATCTACAGTTAGTATATTGACCTGCCACACTGAATATTATCCTACTAGTAGTATACTGATCTCCTAGTCAGTAAGTATATTGGCCTATGTACCGTTAATACATTGGCCTACAGTTTATAGTATATTGACCTAAAATTAACATACTAACTACAGTTAGTACATTGATCTACAGTTTATAGTATATTGACCTAAACTTAACAAATTGACCTACAGTTAGTATATTGGCCTGCCACACAGTACATTGATCAACAAAGTATACTGACCTACAGTTAATATATAGAGGATATTAAATGAGCTACCCTGTATTATCAAGTTTAAGTCCCTCGTGAAATCATTTTCATTTGTCACGAGGGACTTAAAGTTGATAATACAGGGTAGTGAGTTTAATATTCTATTTATTACTCCAGACATTTTGTTGTGAAACGCTTTTCAAAACACGATTGAAGTCAATGTAACGCTGATAAAAGCAGAAGTTCTCCGCGATATGCGTGACGTTATGTTTACAATTTATGACGTCATATTTTATTAATGTTTCCTGTCAGTGTCTGGAATGGTTTCAATCAAATGGCACGTTATACCAATGTTGATAATTTCTCAGCAATTATGATATTTATTTTCGCCGGTTAGAATTCCCGCTGGGGTAATAAATTGACTTAGTATATAGACCTCCTACACCATATATTGACCTACTATTGCTGTCAGTATATTGACCTAAACAGTACATATATAATGACTGTCTATATAATGTATTGCTATACTAACTGTCATAAGTAAAAGTATAGGAAACACTGGACTATTTGTTAGTAGTTTGACGTAATTATGATACATATTATGTGTGGTTTATTTAAGAATCAAGTGTTTCTGGTCTCTGTTGGGTAAGAGATGAGGTGTATTAAATGAGGTCCGTCCAAGATTTATGTGAAAATACATTTAACTGAACATTCAAGAATACATGTTTGAAAATAGATGACTCATGCAGCTTGCATGGAAGCCTTTCCATATTTTCTTTTCTATTTCTTTGTCATTTATCAACATATTAAGAATTTGTTGAAATTGTGAAAACGAGAGAGTTCAACTTGAATCTTTACTGGCCTACTACTGAAATTAGCACGCTCATGAGGCAAGTCAACTTTTGTGTCACTCATTTTTTGTTTGCATTTTTTTTTTTTTTTTTTTTTACCAGTCCCTAATTTACTGACATCCATGCCAAATTTGTTCACTTATTTATGGTAATTAGATCGGCTATCTACAAAAATATAGCCTAAACACCTGAATAAATAGTACTTGACTTTTATTGAACACCTAATTAATGTGTATTCTTATGTTAATTGTATACTTAATTTAAACCCACTCAATTGTAAAAAATGTATGTGATTTTAGTGAAAAATCTATTTATTGACATTACAGATGAATTGCAGATGAGTTAGAGCGTATAAATGTACATGTAGCATCAAAAGGCAGTGACCGATTGCATATACATGTATTATGTTCTCACTTTAAACAACATTTGACAAACTATTAGTGTATGACTGTTAGTTGTATTGAAGTTTTTACTCTGCAACATAGTTTCTTATCATGTGATAATTTTTGTGTGAAAAGTGAGATTTTATAAAAGCACTTGTAGGGTAAAAGTTTCTTGTATTAGTCATTGCAGAATTGCCAGCGTGTACATTCTTTGTTCTATGTACCCTTTGTAAGTACATGTACATACATAAACGTATTGTAAGTTAAGCACAGATATTGTATGTAGAGCCACAAATTATTTATATTATAGTGACTTTTATATTCTCTCCAAGCCGTTAAGAGCTGATATGTTTTCTTTGAGTTAATCCATCCATAGTAGTATGAGAACCAACCAACATGACAAGACTTGTGAAAGTGTTTGTATAATAGTGTGAAAGACTTGTGAACGTGTTTGTATAATAGTGTGAAAGACTTGTGAAAGTGTTTGTATAATAGTGTGAAAGACTTGTGAACGTGTTTAACATGTCTGTATGATAATATGAAATTCAAATTAGTGTGAAAGTGCTTAGCATATCTGTATGATAGTGTGAAAACCAAATTAGTGTGAATGACTTATGAAAGTGTTTAACATGTCTATATGATAGTGTGAAAACCAAATTAGTGTGAATGACTTATGAAAGTGTTTAACATGTCTGTATGATAGTGTGAAAACCAACCCAACATGACAAGACTTGTGAAAGTGATTCACATTAAAAATGTCTTGTATTGTAATGTGAATAACAAATCAACATGACACTAAGCTAGTACATGTAGTAGTAATAAACTGGACTCAGTCTTTTTTTATGAGAATGTTTATTAATGCCAGGATTTCAGTTAACTTTTGAAAGATACAAAAGCGTGTAACCAAATCACTGAATTTTTGTCCATTGTTTTTACTCATAAAAATTCTGCAAATTCTTTTTTAGTTTTTTAATATGTCTATTGTTTTGTTTTTATGATTGAATGTGATGAACTTGTACGTATATTAATATATAGTCACAGATACTGTAATGTTACCGACAGTTTGTGAGCTCTATGCATGTTAAATGTGTGTATATTTTGATCTCAATGATGTTTGTGTATATGGAATCCGACATGGCCTTGTGCCCAGGGCTGACTACTGCTTTATATACACATACACATTATATTCTGTATATTCATGTTTCTATTTGTTAATGCACATACTGCCATGGCTGTCATAAGAGGAAGCAATCTCTACCATGTTTATATGACATACGCTAGTACTAAGTACACTAGTACTACGTACACTAGTACCAAGTACACTAGTACTAAGTACACTAGTACTACGTACACTAGTACCAATTACACCAGTACTAAGTACACTAGTACTAAGTACACCAGTATTATGTGCACTAGTACTAAGTACACCAGTACTACATTGTAAGTACACCAGTACTAAGTACACTAGTACTAAGTACACTAGTACTATGTACATTAGTACCAAGTACACTATTACTAAGTACACTAGTACTAAGTACACCAGTATGAAGTGCACTAGTACTAAGTACACCAATACTACATTGTAAGTACACCAGTACTAAGTACACTAAGTGTACCAGTACTAAGTACACTAGTACTAAGTATGCTAGTACTAAGTACACCAGTACTAAGTACACCAGGACTAAGTACACCAGTACTAAGTACACTAGTACTAAGTACACTAGTACTAAGTACACCAGTACTAAGTACACCAGTACTAAGTACACCAGTACTAAGTACACCAGTACTAAGTACACCAGTACTAAGTATGCCAGTACTAAGTACACCAGTACTAAGTATGCCAGTAGTAAGTACACCAGTACTAGAACTGGGACTATCATAGATACATGTACCTGTACGTAATGTAGTGACAGAACTGACTGGTGCTGTGCACTGGTTGTGATGGGATAAATATGTATTCATAGATTGATGTAAATGTTATATATTACAGAATACTAGCTATCACAGCATTGTAATGTTTCTGCCATGTCACTGCATTGTACTGTAACAACTACTACAATCGGTTCATTCTCTATCATTTATCTGCTCTCTGGGTTACTTTTATCATACAAGGAACATGTTTATGTTATGATCTGGGATTGTTCTAAGACTATTTTAATACATCATCAACTTCTTGTGAGGAATAACTGATTCAAACTTATTGAATGTTCGTATACGACCATTCTGACAAACAGTTCCAACTACATTGTTTTTTCCACAGGTCAACACTAGCTTTTATTTTGCTCAATTTCTTTTAACTTCTTCTCAACAGATTTTCCACGTATTTGGGCTTGTTTAAAATTCTGAAATAGATCATATTCTTGTACACAGTCGTTTATTAGTTTATATCTAGACTAATGCATTTATCACTACTTTTTATGTTGTTTAAATTTGTTTTGAATAGCAGACCGAGAAATGACATATAAATCGCCATCTAGGGATGGATGAGGAAGTATTTTAGGAGCATGAAGTTTCATACAGAAAAGAACACGCTCCCACTCATTAAAAGGGACACATACAAAATTGGCAGTATCCACTTATTTTTTTATCGTTAAACAAAATACAGCATGAAAAGAGCATTAAAGGTTTTAAAGAGGACAGGTTCTTTGCCTAAGTCCATCTGGAATCTACAATCTTTTGAAAATAACATTGCAATAAACAGTTTTAAAATGTTTGCAATGCAAAAATCTGTGTATTGTCACTGCAGTGAATGCATTACATGATTCTGTTTTAAAAAGAAATTTTCAAATACATGTACATAACATTATGATAATATACTTTTATCTTAGTTTCTATTTTTTTTTTAAATACCTATAATATTTATATCATTGCATTACAGTGTGCGATTTTGAGGCGTGTCCGGAAGCCCGGGACTTGCAGAAATCATGCAGGACTCTCAGGCTAGCCTGGCATATAAGCCCGCACGACTCGTAAAACAAAACCACCTGGTATTTTCATACTGTCAAGTGTCATGTAGTAATATTATAATTGTTTTCAAACTTTATTAATCCTATTCCAGATCATCTCAAAGTTTTCTGCACATAGGTTTCCAAATATTATATTTAACAAAGCTGATAGCATGCTGTAACTGAAAACAATGGTAGCATTTACAGTAATAATCAGTTTTATATTAGAGATGTGTGATAGGGCTCGCTGGATTGGTTGTGGGCTCTCAAGATTTGCAAACAGGGAATCCCTATGACACTTTAATTTTTAAACCAAAATCGCACACTGCATTATGCAGAATAATTAGAATTAGCATATCCTTCAGGCTCTTAGCCAATGGGTCATGGATAAAGAAAATGGCCATGTAGTTATTTAATATAGTGTACATGGTTATGATAAATATATTGCATATCAAATTTAAAAAGTGCTTCTTTTTTTTCACGGACGTTAAACTAAGTTGTGGGTGGAACCTAAGTGATATCATAATCATGACACTTCTATTACATAGATTGTCATATATGGAGTTAACACTAAAAAGTTAAGCAAAGTTTTTGCACTTTAATATCCTGCTATGTGTTTATGATTTTCTGTAGACATATTTTTAAATCAAAGTACTTGTTTGTGCAAATGATGTGAGTAAATGCCATATACATTATCATTTATGTAGTAACATCATTTATTGTTGAGTTTTCTCATTACATTGGTTTACTGTTTTTCAGAGAATGTCCTTTGTATGCTATGTTGTTGTTTGAAGATTTAATCTGTGTTAACTTATTGCTTGCTAAATTGTTTCTGTACATAATTGTAATGATTATATCTGTGTGATCATCATTTTGTAAATTAAACATCATCTTTTAAAGACTTGTTCAACTCCTCATTTTTACGTCATATAAATTTGAAGGTGTTGGGCCATGGTGGACAGGGGTTGAAATCCTAGGCTCATTGTGTGTGTTTGCAGTGCAGCAGGGCCAGATCCAGGATGTGTTAATGGAAGGGGCCAGTATAGAAATAAGGGGCCCAATTCATATATAAAAACAAGTGCTATTCTCCAAAATAATTGAAATGAACATTAAAACAATGTCAATAATTAATTAAAAGGGAGTGTCTGAACCCCCACCCACTTTCCCTAGATCCACTCCTAAGTTACATATACTGTGTATTATATGGCAACTATTTGCTGTTTTCCGTTACACCGAGGGACCTGTTAGTGTTAATCAGCATTAAAAATATACCCCACCCTCAATATTTAACATGCCGTACCAATAGGCTTACCGTTGTTAATACATTGCATGTGAATACATGTAGTTGTTTTCAGAGGATACTTCCCAAGTGTTTTGTGATGTCATATTTATCCAACAATCGTATATGTATTGGCAAGATACGATGACTAGATAAATGTCTATATATTATATGTTTGGTCACTGACACCCCGCCCCCACTTTTTAGTATAAATAACACATTACCATCCAGTAATGTATTGTAAAGTTTGTTTTATTTAACGACGCCACTAGAAACACCGATTATATATCGGCGGTTATTAGACGTCAGACACATGGTTATATTGACACATGGTCACAGAAGAAACCCGCTGCCGCCACATAGGCTACGGGGTCTTTTATGTGCATCACGGAATTTGATAAACCAGTCGTGGATCACTGGCTGGAACGGAAAATAGTCCATTAAAATGTTTTCGCTGAGGAGGATCGATCTCTCGACCCATCCCGCCACAGGAGGACATTCTACCTCTGAGCTACGTCCCGCTCCCGTAATGTATTGTATACCATATAGGCCTATATGCGACAAATGTACCAAAGATTCTGTTCTGCGTGAATGGTGGTTGCTCAACAAAAGTATTTGTCACAAACGGTCCCCACCTTCCCCCTTCTTCAGAAAATTACGTCCATGCTGGATATGCGCTGGAGATGTCAGTAGGAGATAAAATCATAATTTTACGTAAAACCATCAATGGAGAAATTATATATAAATTAATGTTAAAAAATCGGGGATGGGTAGCCTATCTAAAACGTTTGTTTGTTTAACGACGCCACTGGAACAACGATTATAAATCGATGGTTATTGGACGTCAGACACAATGCGACATGGTCTCAGAGGTTTTATGTGCACTATCCCATAGACAGGATAGCACACAACACGGAATTTGTTAAACCAATCGTGTATCACTGGCTGGAACGGAAACTAGCCCATACAATGTTTTCCGCTGAGGAGGATCGATCCCGCCACAGGCAGACATTCTACCTCTAGACTACGTCCCGCCCCAACGGAATGGGTATCTCTCCTTCATCTCCAAAACATCGTCATTGGAGGAATGAATCAACTAACACGGTTACGGTAAGAATGTCACACGTGTAAGTGTTTTAAGTTGCTCTGGCACCCCCCC
>JAULBR010035353.1:0-15211 GCA_032355825.1 Melanodrymia aurantiaca
CGTGGATCACTGGCTGGAACGGAAAATAGCCCATAAAAATGTTTTGCACTGTGGAGGATCGATCTCTCGACCCATCCTGCCACAGGCGGACATTCTACCTCTGAGCTACATCCCGCTCCGATCCTCACAATATGTCATTTTCGCACTGCAAAATAGAAATTATTCGCAAGATGTTCCTAGTTAAGTGATACTTCTAGAAATTTTGTGTTGTCCCGAACAGTAACATGGATATTGTCTCATTTAGCTCAAATGTAAGGAAACAAAGTTATTACTAACCTACGGACCCATTTGTTTTCACCTAAAACATATTTTTTATATGGCCTTAGTAATTTATGAACTCACATTGCCTGTTGCTGCTGTGGTTGTTGATTCCTCAGACTATATTCTGTGCTCTTCTGGATATTGTCTACCATGGTCATTGTCTGCAGTTCGCACGTCGATATATTCACCTCAAACTGCGACGATTCCTCGCCACAGTGGGGACAGAAGAGTTTGTTGTCTTTAAAAACCTGACATTGCTTGTGGAAGCTGTGAGTAAATTGTGCACAGTCTTTCCGACACTGATAAAATTTGCCCTAAAATATAAAATATTATTTCACAGTAATATCTTCGTTGTAAAATCATTGAAGCTTGAATATGATATTTTAATACATTACTGAATAAAGATTCAACCAGGATGTCATTACTAAAGTTAGATGAATGTGTGTTGAAAATACTTAATGGTTAATAAGAATAAAATCAGTGCTAAAATACACTTAAATACAATGTACATTTACATTACACTACACAACAAATTCCAGACAAAATTATAGTAACAGCTTGGAACTGTTGAATTATCCAAACTTTGAACACCAGATATTTATCAAGGATTTTTTGCTAAACGTAAGTAGAGAAATTGTGATCGGTAACAGTTCCTGGAGACAATTATATTTTAGGAAACATTTTGATTCAGATATTTACGTTTACGTCTACAACTAGTCGTAAATGTTTTGCTGACAGACATACCCGAACACAGAAATGACCACATCCGGGACAACACTGATGAAGCTTCAGTCTTTTACGGTGGTTTTCACAAACTGCCATGAATGGAATCTTCACTGCTGGTCTGACTAGCTGACTGTTGGCAACCTTATTGCAACAACCCAAAATCTGAAGGAAAACAATATGACATAATGTACATGTACGAACAAAAATCAATTTCGACATTTGTGTAATTAATTTACTTCAGGTTTGGATAAATCCAATGCCCAGGAGCAAGGGTCTACCATTTTTCTCGTGGGCTACTGCAGAGGTACTTATTTAACTTTTGTTCCGAATTAAAATAATGTTTGTTTATTTTACTGGTTCTAAATGCCATTAAATATTAGTTCATGATGGCACTTTTTTGCAGTCGTAATTTGTCCCAAATTACTAGAGCCTGGTTTTAATACATTTTTAGTTACACATGCATTAAATCTTAATTTGTTGCCAAATCCTAATGAGCATTTTCTTTACACGGGCAGCCATTATGAAAAATAGTATCATTTTTCAGGACATGTAATCAATCATATTAGTTTATATGACAACAGACCTTGCTGCAGATCTCCAACCAGTGCAGTATTCAACTTACTTTTCCATCAACCGAATCAAGTGCTTGACAGTAGAGAACCTTTGAACCAAGCTTTGTAAACGATGCACCATTTATCTTACAGCAGCACAGTGGAATGATGTTACGTTCTGGAGATATTGCACCAGCGATTCCCTAAAATGTAAATACAGAGTGCAGACAAATTCTGTCTAAAGTTTTTGTAAAATAAACAAAAACACAAGACAGTCTGTCTGAACTTGAGTTGGATGATATTGTACCCAGCTACACCCCACACTGTATTAAAGGCATTAACGTGTATTCTTGTCTGAAAAAATGTGTTTCGTGCTAAATTATTGTAGGCGGAAGTTCAAGAACCATAGTGTAAGCAAAGGCTCATTTTAATAATAAAATAATGCCATGGGGCCAGTGGATTTGAAAATTCACTTGCCCAACTTTTAAATACCAATATAATAAATAAAAAATACAAATGTAAGTAAATC
Source organism: Melanodrymia aurantiaca (assembly GCA_032355825.1). Lineage (NCBI taxonomy): Eukaryota > Metazoa > Mollusca > Gastropoda > Neomphalida > Peltospiridae > Melanodrymia > Melanodrymia aurantiaca. The sequence continues at coordinate 2,068 of JAULBR010035353.1, forward strand.
AATTTTTTTTACTGGCCATCGGGCACAGCCAAACCAATTATTTGGTGGGCCGGGTGTGAAAATCATGAGCCAGAAATAAGCTACAAATATTATAGCGTTAGATGTGCAAGCACGGTCTTAAAACTAGACATTGTGCATTTAATAAATGAGGAGAAATGCAATAAAATTATATATTCCGATACAATGAAGTAAAGACTCACTGCCGTGGATAACTGTGATCCATCTTCACCAGCTGCCGAATCTTCTGGTGTCTTTGGTGGCGTCACCGGGTAACACAGTCCGTTCGGAGTGGACATTAGTTTCGCTTCGTGCTCTAACTTAGTGAATTTCGACGAATGTCCCAACACGCGCGAAACACCTAACGACGAGTGGTGTGGAATAGCCGACTGCTTGCACGTCAGCAATGCTCGCAGAGCATCGGAGTTCTTAATAGCACCATGGTTCGGAGATGGAAGGTGAGTGTCAGAGTTCTTCGCGGAACCGCAATCAAAGTTTCTGTCAGCACCGTGATGCTGAGAATGATGGGGACCGGTGAAGTGAGAGTCTAACTTCTTCACAGCAGTGTAATGAGTGGATGGAATGGAAACGTCGGATTGTGTCGCGGTGCCTGGAGTAACGGATTGGTTACCACAGGCTTGAGCAATGGTTGATGTGCTGGTCAGGTCGTGCTGACTAGAAACTAAGGTTGTCTTTGGCAAAATAGATCTCAAGCCAGGCGTAGGTGGATGGTGAGCAGACACAACAGTAACAATGGGAATCTTGGCTGGGTTTTCTCCCGCAGCAATCCTGTGCTTTTTATCTGCAACATAACAGAGCAATGGTATTATTATTATTATTACACTGCAGATGGATTCAGTCTGTTGCTTATAGTTAAACCTGTCTTAAGCAGCCACCTAAGGGAGTAACTAAAAGTGACCTCTTAAGACAGGTGGCTGCTTAATACAGGTCTTAATGTACTAAAATTGATGATTTGGTAGAATACTATGGTGACCTTTTAAGATAGGTGGATGCTTAATACAGATGGCCGCTCAAGCAGGTTTGACTGTAAATACTTTAGAAAAGAAATCAATTTATGTTTATTAATCCTTGTTCGATAACAATGTTTTAAATCTGGTATTAGTCTTTGAAATCTGGTATCCAAATTTACAAACAGAAGAATTGCCCATTAGCAATATTATAGTGGCACATAAAAACTATGTAACACTAAGTACAGTTATGTTTTGACTGAATTGCTCCATTAATGTAGAACTTGACATATTTTACTTTCTGGCATGTTACACTTCGCTGAATATGCTAACCGTAACTCTTTAACGATTTCGAAAGAAAGAAAAACGATCAGCTGGTGATTAGTATTTTTCACATTGCAAGGAAATTTGAAATTTCAATGGATATCACTGCTAATAATTACTCACAAGATTGTATTTTTTCATGGTTAGATTACAAATGCCAAAAAAATGTGAAAATTACATACACACATATAATATCCGTTTTACAATATATCCTAGATATGTACGTAATTGGTCAAGATGCTTAGTTTCCTTTACAGCCAATTCAGTAGTTGTAGTATGAAGAACACATCTATTGTGATATGAGTTATCTATCTTTGCAACTATTAATTGATCAACCATGTTCACCCTCCAGTGATTTACAACATAATAAATATCTTGTGCATTTTTAAATCCCAATTTCTGTGAAATACGATACCTTGATAAACCAGTTAGATATAACTTAGTTGTGTGCTTATATCCAATTGTATGCACTCTCCCATAGACAGAACAGTATTTTGTACCGTCTTTGTTAACAAGTACTTTAACACTGGCTGGAGTAAGTGGTGTACACCTACCCATTTAGACTTGCTAAGCACCCACTAGGTTGGAGCCAGTATTGCGATTGCCTCGAGTGGGATTTGAAACCAGTACCTACCAGTCTTGAGCCCGGAGGTCTAACCACTACACAATAGAGACTGTTAATCAGATATTTATTACTATATTATTAGGGTCCCAAGATGATCCACTTTGCACATGAATAATATTGTTACGGTTGTGTATTAAGAACTTTATCTACCTGGGGATTTTCTTTTTTGAAGATGTTTTTGGACACAATTTCTTTTCACATCACTGTTACCTGGGTAAAAACAAACAAGATAGGAATAGCAATAAGCTAGATATAAACAGTCCACTTAACAGAAAACAGCATGCACATAAACTAGATGTACTCCATCATGCAAAGTTTGATAACCCTATCACAATCAGTATGCGATATGCTGCTGAAATCGTAATTTCTTCTATGTAGGTCAGAGTTCAAAATATAGGTCACTATGACCCTGTTTTTGGCGTGCGACACCCCACCTCTCCTACATGTACACACTCACTAAGTTTTATGACCCCATATCAATTAGCGTATGATATATATTTTGGAAACAATTTGGACGGACAAGGCAAATACACATATATCACAATTTCATTAAGTAGGGGTATAAAAACCACAAGCAGGAAGTAACCAGTAAATGGAACAGAAAGAACACCTGTATTATCAATGGAAAGACTCCAATACTATCAAAATGAGAAAACTATTAACAATCAAAATCTTATCTTTGTACAAGACAGAAAAGGAAAGATGTAATAAGACTTAGTCATTCATGCCTGTGTACAACATACAAAAATGTAGAGAAAAAACGTTGGAAATGTTTCGCAGAATAAGTAAATAAAGTAGAAAAAAACATACACCCTTCATGACTCTCATCCAAGTCTGCTTCAAATCCATCCGCATCTAAAATAGATAGATTTGCACATGAAAAAATAAAAACAAAACATATTTCTGATTAACAAATTGACGTGTTAATTTCGTGGCATTAAACAAAAAAAATAATTTGACCACTGTTCTACCGAGGCTAGTTTTGGAACAGATCTTGTTAACAATATTTATGGCTGTTTAAAATAAATCATTGCAAAAAACGGATATACACATGTATTACATACAAAAAACTCTTGAAGTCAACAATAAATAAAACAAGTAAAAAATATTACTAGCAAAGATATAAAAAATTTCATACCATTAATTTCTTGGGCTGCAATCTGAAAATAAAACAGAAAATATTGTTTAAATTGACTTTGAAAAAATGCATACAATTTCGGGCCGGAAATTTAAAACTAAAGATTCTTGCAAGACTTACAAAAAAAACAGGTGACGTTTGAGACTAATCACTTAGTATTGAAGTGCGACTATTGGCTACTGTACGACATAATAAATCTCAAACCAGATGTGAAAACTAAACTTACAAGCAAATTGGTCTCCGACAGGGCTGAAAGACCTTCTGATTGAGCTTCCTTTTCTCGTCTCTTCCTTTCGTTCGTCTCATTGAGGAGCTGCATGATACTCTTGCCCTTGTAAGGATTCCCGTCATTAATCTTCTTTCTGGCAGTCGAAGAACGAGATTTAGGCTTGAATGCCAGATGAGAGTTTCTCGACAGAACATCCAAGGCATTAGCAGGCAAGTCTTCGGTGGTCACAGGACTGGGAATATCGCACTGGTAACTGTCGTCATCAGTTTTGTCGTCGGCGATTACAACTGGTTCCTCACTCGTCGAATTGGCAGCACTATCGTCATTCAAGTCATATTCCATACTGTTACTGGGCACACTTTCCGTTCCACTGTACGTTGCATCACTATCAGCTTTAAGCTTTTTCCTTTTCAACTTTTTTGACGACGGAAAACTGTACGTCCCCATTCTTTTCTTCCGTTTCAGAACTTTTACACTTTTTTTAGCTGCCGTGTCCCGTTCTGCCCCAGAATCCACATTGCTTACATCGTGATCCTCTTCCGTATCTTGGCCGTCGCTCATTCCAATACTTACATTGTCCAACGCCTTGTCAAACTTCAACGCTTGCTCGACTTCTGCTAGAGGAACGGTCACATTTGCGATGGGTGCTAGATTGATTGTTTTTATCGAGGAAAAGGCAGACTTTCTTGCCTTTTGCAAAGGCTTGGTTGTGCATTTTACACTGTTTTGTGGTGGGATTTTCACGGTTTCCTTCGCGATATTGGCCAAACACTCATTGTCGCTGTCGGAATTACGATCTTTAACAGTGCTGACCGAAGATTCGCCATCACCACACTGAGAATCACGGCTCGTATCGTCAACACCATTTAACAGTGGCGTAACACGTTCATTAGACACTTGGCAGTCAGTGTCAGAATTATCACAGAGGGAGTTCTTTACTTTGCTATTGTTTGTGACATGACCTTTGTTACTTAACGTGTCTGAAAATAACGCAGTCTGGTCACCTGGACTGTTATCACATGAATGACTCTGGTGTTCGGGATAGGAATATTGTGAACATTTGTCTAAAGGAATATTGGTTGCCCCGCTTAAAGAGGAAGATTTGCCTTCCATGTTGAGCAATTTTTCTGCTTGATTTTCCACACAGGTAGCACACGATTTGGAAAGTGATCCCTGAGGATGTTTTGGATTGTCACATGGTTTTCCCGCAGCATGTTCGCTGGTGGGATCAGTGATATCTAGTGGACAATCACCATTTTCATGGGCATCACCAGAGACTTTTGCTTCACCACTTTTTATGGCTGGCATCACATATTCATTTGGAATGCTTGTAGTTTGTTGTTCATTTACTCCATCCTAAAAATACAAAAACAATTGTATCATTATTGAAACATGTTAATGTAGTGTGTATAAATAAACAGGTACAAATGCAAAATAACTGAATGGAAATGAAAAAAAAAATAAAAATAGTAATCATGTTTTCCCCAATGACAGTGCATTAAGCAACATTTTTTGGTGAAGTCAATCAGTTTAAGGATGCACCATCAGTCTCCCTTAAAAAAGTTATTAAAGGCGGTCTGAACACCAAGAAAGGTGGGCTTGCTGGGCAACAAATCACTCTTCTAAAAAAAAAAATTATCTCCTGTTTCAAGAGTATGTAATTCATAAAACTATTGATTATTTTTTAATAGTAAAGGTTTACAATTAAAACCATTCCACTTTTGCTATATTAATTGAAACAAATGTACTGAGGAGAGTATTTGCTTGTCTGGCACCATTTCGGGAGTGATCTTCAGCTAACTCAAAATTTGAGACAACTATCTCTACCACTCTTTATTGAAGGTAATATGATTGAAACTTCCCGAAGATGACTTCAATACTTTGCAACAATATAGAGTAGCATAAAATGGTATACAGTATCTTAAAACAGTATACAGTAAAAATGGCACCGTTAATAAAAGCAGTTAAAAATGGAACAACCAGATAAGACATTACAGAAAATGAACCAATTTTGTCGTTATAGACCAAATGAAAGCTGTGTTGTTATTATTTATTTATATAATAATGTGTCAGTTTTAATATAATTTGATCTTCAGTTTGGATTATAAACATTGGATTAAAAAAACATTGTCATAAACTATATTTTATATTGTAATCTTCATCAAGTTCTATTTAGAGATCTATGTCTATCTCAATGCTTTTGCTTGGATTATACATAATACTATGTAATAATAAGTTTTAAATACATGTAATTTATTGCTGGCTACATTAATTTGGTAAATCAAGAACGTATGACTAGCAATTATGTTACCCTATTAATTCTAATAGTAATAACAATCTACTAATTTGTTTACTGTTTGTGAATACTTCTATTTTATAAGTATTTGGTCATTTGTAATAGATGCAAAGAAATAAATCTGCTTGATCGTTTAACTTTAGTTTCTGAATAGAAAAATATCAAGCAGTTTTTGTCACAATAGATGTATTTTAAAAACAACTTTTACTATAAATATAGCATCAGTTGAAGGAAAAACAAAGCCTTTCAAACATGACCAAACTTCAAAGCAAATATCTGAAGGATGACAATTTTTTTATAATGTCCATAAACTAACTACATTGGGATAATATGAATGCTCTAAATATCTAGTACAAAATCAGCAAATTATGCATCACTAATGTTAAGACAGCAGATAAATATGCAATACAAATGTACAGTGAGTGATTATGATAATCAGGTAGCAAGAGACCATGACCTGAATCCAGTGTTACAACTTCCTGTTTTATATTGTACATGTAGAACAGAATTGCCGACAGCTTGGACAAGTTGTATAGGACTAAAGCATCTATTGTACGACCAAGCAGACATATGTCCGACCACAAGGACAAACATCCATGACACATATGGATTAGAAAGCACACAGATAGCACTCACTCCCGTATCACACCCTCATCAGACCTTGTCCTCAGTGCTTGCTGTCTGCTTGTTGCAGCTAAAGCCAAGGTACAGGAAAAGCCCATTGATAGATAGATAGCCTGTTACTAGCAGTGGGGGGAAGTCAACCAAGTGTGACAGCCAGTTGACATTGTTGGTTCTATTCCAGCAATGTGGTGGTGTCTGGCTGGAGTATATTGGGTCAGATCCCACCAAGTGGAACAACTTAGTATAGATGTGCAGAAAGTTGAAACTCAATCTAACTCTCAACAATACAGCTCCTTAAATGTAATCTTAACATTTAGAGGACTGAAGAACATTGAGTATGGACATTTTTAACTTCCAGTTGACAGTTTTTATATACAATACCTTGATCATAATTCAAAACCATCTAAATCTCACTTTCATATACAACACCTTTCAAGATCATGTTTGAAAACCATCAGATCTTATACAGATTATTTAGTCAGTCCATATAAAATACATTTTGTTCAAGGTAATCTTGACTCATAATAGTTACATGTATGTTACAGGATTAATCTTAATTGTCAGTACTTACATGCATTTAGCTCTACTTTTTGTTCAAATCAGTGTTCTACATGTATGACTGGTATACCAAGGTATCATAGGCTGTGGTATGTTATCTCCTATCAATGAGGAAAGTGCATACAAACAACCCTTGTTGCTTATGGAAAGGTAATCTATACTGTGTCAGTAGTTTACCACTATATGCTGTACATAATGACCTACGGGAAGGCACTACAGCACACCAAAAAATGGCAGCCATGTCTGTCCACACTAGTTTTAGGTGCTTTGTCCACCGAAGGTTTAGACATCCCCACTCTGGGTACGGTCTGCCATCAAAGGCCGGCACCCAATGCCGAGAAGCCACAGATGTTTAGGTTCAATTTATGGGAGTACCACTGTACTACCACAGTGATTGCACAGGGCCACAGCAGCCAATGATGTGGTTAAATTCAATCCCTGTTTATACATGTACTAAGTAGAATAATGTTGTTTAAGTAAACCTTGACTCACATTAAAGTACAATAATAAAAGGACAATATTCAATATTGTACCAATTATGCTGGATTATGAGCCAATTTATATATTTACTTCGCTACATGCTAAAAAATTTTTGGTAAATCTGCCCCATTTAGATACATTAAATGATTAATCAAAATCAATATTGACCATTACTACCTTGTTGTTTATGAACATGATGGAAATTTTATCAAGCCAATACAAATATTATATGTTGCCATTGTTTGTGTATAAATAGAACATATTTTGTAATGTATCAAGAAAAATGTACTGGGTAACACGAAAATGTTCAGATATCGTAAATTTTGAATTCTCAGAGGAAAAGATAACATTGTTTAATGACACTACTGGTGCATATTAACAATCAGTGGCTATTGGATGTCAAATGCATGGTTATATCGACACATTATTACTTTAACATTAATAAACTAAAATTATCTAAAATGATCATACATTATATTAATTAACCAAATCTGCAATGTCTCAAAAATATAAGATGTATGTAAACACCGCTTCCGATACGTTTAAACAATATCACATTTGATTTATTCCATCTTTGTTGGCGGTGAGATTTGTCGATAGGCAATACCTATATTAGATTTACTGTTTGGACAGTTCTCTATATTTACAATTGAGAACAAAACATGGCAAAAAGAGACCTAACAATAAATGGGAATAATAGACAAAAGGCAGAAAAACAATCAATATTAACATGAGATAAAACAAACGTTTATGAAGAGGAAGAGAATTTTGGTCTATCGACAATGGAAAAGGTTTAAAATTAAAGATAGAGGGAGAAGATATAATATATGTTTTAAAGCATTTTTACTGTTACCGATGAAATTTTGAGTGGATGTGAAAACACCCACACTTTTCTGGTTATTTAATTATACAGATCACCAAATAATATATTTGAGATAGTTATTTCTGTAGATGAGATTTATATGTATATAATGTACTTATGAACAATGGACAGTAACAGAAATGTTCAGCATCTTAACTAGAATGTACAGAGTTGAGTAATCTATATGTAATTGTATGTAAAAGATGATGTACAAACTTATAAATTGGTGAAAATACTAATTATGATACATGTACATAATTATAATAATTACTAATATATTATTGCTTGAATATGAGTGAGTAAATGAACTTCAGTCCACAAATTGAAAATTACAAGCCAGAGTTGTGATTTGTTAGAAACACACTGTTGTAATATTAATGTAAATACACCTGTACATTGTAGGTCATTATTAAACATTACAAATACATTTGTATCACCCTGCATGAGTATAATAAACTGCACAGTAATGCTGAAATTGGGCAAGATACGATTAAACAGGTGAAGCAATGCTCATTGACTTGCAATGGTGACCGCGATATTGACATGAAGAGGGCAAACAATGGATAAAGACAGAGGGAGGTAAATGTAACAGCCATACATTGCAAAGTGCCACCAAGTCATCGGCAAGTGATAGGAAAGCACCAATTCAGCAGTAAATAAAGCTTTGTGCATACCGGTAATAAATTGAGCCCATTGAGATAAATTTTTACACATTGGTAAGGATTTCTAGCACTTGCCATTTGAAGCATAACTGCTGATTGATATATTGTTATTGTGTATACATGTTGTATCACAAGACTGTTGTATGACGAGACTGGTCATCTTTCATAGGACTTAGCTCACAGCTTTTTGGCACCACGTTCACAATTGTCAACATTTTCAAAAGTGTACAAATCTCCAATTGTAAACAATTTATGCTTTAACCTAGATGAAAGAACCGTGTTTTATAGAAACTATATGATATGAACGGAATAGTCTAAATATTGTAAGCATTATTGATATTAATAATGGTTTTAATGTATTGTGATTAAAGAGACAAAATAAATATTAATCAACCTCCATCCTGTTTGTTTAGCTTGGGATTCAGAAAACTACAAATACATCACTTCATGATATACTGCATCAATGTAGTAAAACCATACAATATTTCATTTGTGTCATTTAAGCAGACATGACAATTTTCACATCTAGAGTGAAATCGCAATTATCATTAAAGCAGAAAATCAATTCAGGCTACAAAATGACCGCATTGCAAAATCTTGCGATCGGAATGCAATATTTTTACCCATGTTATAAAAGTGCTAATCAAATTCCAGTAGTTGCTAAATTCCATTCTCCATCCAGTAGGAAAAACTGCTAATCACAATTTTAAAAACAAATTGCACCCTGACACTTAATCAATCTATTCTAAAGTAGCCATTGTCAATCACAATTCTGTAAACATTTGAGTCAGCCGAGGTATTTATTTTAGTTGCCCATATCATTAAATTTAGACCGTTTAGCACTAAAAAAACAAAAACTCACTATTTTCAACTACATCAAATACATCATAAAATACTATTACTTTGAAGGCTCTATACTAATCCTATAGTGCGTGTATAGATCAGTTGGTAATGACTAAAACAAAGGAAACTGTCCCAATGTGACATACAATGCTAGACTGACATACTTGATAACTTTTTTCGTAATGGTCACTATTGCCATGTAGTCTGAGAGATAATGAAAAATGAAGATTTTGAAATAATCTAAATAAATTGCATTTAATAGCAGGGGTATAGCATAGTATTATTATGGTTGGTTCTAATTTGAACCTAGTGGACCCTGAGGTGGCAGTTGTAATAATAAACATTTACATTACACCGACAAAAATTCACTATAAATGTACATGTGCCCTAACTAAAATAACAACTTTAAATGGCTCTGACCCTACTGAGATGAGCCTACAAAATGGGTGACGGGTAATGTGGTTTAACGCCTTAATCCATCCAAAGGATGTTGTAGAGGGTGTTGAAATTGAGAGATCGCTCTGACTGTGGCCAGATCATTCTTTGTCTTAGATAAAAAGAAATATTATGCCGCCTTGACATTAACTTTATGGCGGACCGTGTTACAGCTATTAAACAATTTATTTAACGATTGTTTTCTTATTGTAGTCATAACTATCAAATAAATACGAAACTGAAGTAATTTTTTCTAAGTTTCTTTATTAACTTAAACAAAATACAAAAAAGTGATAATTAAGCAAGAAAATAATGAAGACAAAATAATGATAAATTAACATTAACCTATTACTCCACTTGAGGCAGGTTGTTTTGAATGCCATAATACACTTAAAATGCAACACAGAACTTCAAAATATCCCCCGGCTTTTACCAATATGTCTCGCTGCATGCTCCATTGTTGGAGACACCTACTTTATCAATCATGCCTTGTACTTCATAACTTACTAGAAACCCTGATGGTGATATATTGTAATTTTTGTATACATTTCTATTCGAAGTAAATATGAAACTAAGACAAAAGTATGTGAAGAAAATCACTATGGTTATATGACCTTGCATTAAACAAAGTAAAAAAAAATAACTGCAATGGTGAATAAAGTTAATTTTATTTGTCAAAAAGAAAAACATTACAATTGTTAATGACTTTCCAAGTTTACATGACCTTCCGCCAATTTTAAAGACCTGGAAACATAAATAATCATTTCCATAACTTTCCATGATGCATCAGGACTCACTCTGGACAAGAATTTCTTTTAGCCAATTTTCCCAAAATTGTTGTATTGTTCCAAACAAAATTATACAAAATATTGTTAGCCAATTACCAACATGTTTAGTCAATCTTGTCCAAATTTAGCCATTGGCTACCTTACAGGGTGAGCCCTGATGCATGTATGCGAACCACGGTCTATAACAAAATGATGTCACACTTTGAGAAAGTCACCCTCAAAGTTCAATTTAAATTGGTTTATTTCAGTGTTTTCTTTAAAAATTGCTGTTGCCATGCCATGGCAGAATTAATATGCAGCAGCGATCAAGTGTTGAGGGAAGTCTTTTTTGGTGGGAAAAAAATAAGTTTTGTGTATTCAGTTAAATTGTTCCCATTTCTGACTAAATTTGCAATAACCCCCCACCCCCCCCCCCCCGACTGATTTTCGAAACCAGTTGCCTGTTGTTCAATTTGACCATGAGTATGATGAGATTTTTTGTTTATCTAATAGAAAGTTTACAGTGTGATGACATATTACAAGTTTAACATAATATTGATATACATTATAACACCAATAATATTCAATGGCAAAAATAAAATGGGGGAGGTGGGGAATATGGAAGTCTTAGGGACCGCACCAAAAGTATTTTGAAGCCAAAAGAGACGTAATTTTTCGTCTAGTGGGGAGGGGGTCAAAGAATCCACTAGGGTCATTTAGTCTTTTTATGGAAAAAATGGTTTCACTCCATAAAAATGAAAATGGGAGTTGAAAACCGATTCTGTGTAGTTTCAAATTCCGCGACGTTTTTCACTGCAGACAACGATACCAAACCGGAAACGTTAGCCATGTGCAACTTTCATTTTATTAAAGACAATTAAAAAAACAGAATATTCTTTTTATTTATATCTAGATATATTCTTTATTTTGCTACGGTCCCTTAGGGTTCGTGCATAAATGTCAAAGTGTTAGGATTGGGTTTGACCCTTCCTTCCACTTCTAATCGCAACAAAACATTGATCAACTGTGGACCAATGCTTTTAGATCAAAAGCAATCCAAACTTGGCTTTTACCCCTCACACCCTTTCAAACATTGCTCGGATTGTAAACCACATTGATGCACGGTCCCTTACAGGGTTGGTATGCTACAAGTTTACAAAATACATCAACATTAACTTAAGGTAGCCTCAAAAGTGAAACAAAGATTATCAAATATCTACACTTCTGTAAAGTTAGTAAAAACATAAATTCAGTGGCTGAAACTTGAAAGGGTTTCAGAAACACTTGTTTAATACATAGCGGCCACTGGACTACATGCACATGCTAAAGCAGTAGCCCAGAAGCAAGATCTTGTAGTCCAACTCCAAGGCTGTCGTGCATGGGATTTATCCAACCCTGACCTTAATTATATTGCAATGGGCGGATGGGATAAATGGGGTGGGAGGGGATACTTATCATACTAGCCAGCATGTACGTATCTCTCTCCAAAACATAGTCTTGCTACTCTATGCATTGGCTCTGAATATATATGACTTCACCGCCAACACCAACGTTTATTTCTTCTGTAACATTTTGGCAATGGGAGTGAATTGCCATTCACCCATTGCCATTGGAACCTTGCAGCGGAACCCATGGCGCTCGCCCGCCTAGTTATGAAAACGAGCTAATTAGCGGCGTAATTATCCAGGACGAACTAAAAGCAAGAACCCATCAATATGTTTATGACATTCCAGTAGTTGATTGCTGAATAAATACGTAGCAAACCATGCAAGATCATTTTCTGATTACCTGTTCTGCTTCTTCCGTGGTCGCCGCCATTAGGCACAAAGGTATACGCATGCGCGTAGTGTTGCCTAATTCTACAACCACGAGTTCCCGCGCTATATCCACAGGCTAGACTTTGTGAGCCGTAAACATGATGATGGTCAAGATTTCAGTTTGTTCTTCAACTCTATTGCGTGTGCATGTTATTATAGAATATGCAAAGCATATATAAACTAACTTTAATTTGTACTATTTATTATAAACAGATTATAACAGGGGCAAACGACTAATTTTAATAACCTAGGCCCTGGCTTGCTTGAAAGGGCCAATAAACCTTGCATTTAAAACTAGCTTTTGAGCTTTTAACTAGCCAATGGATACGAACGAGGAAGAATGTCATTTTAAAACATGTACTTATTTATTTATAAATTTACATATCTATTTATTTATTTATTTATTGAAATGTATGTGTATATATTGTAACCTTGAACAAGTAAATAATAGTACCGACTCCAACCCACAGCGAGTTTTAATGGCTCAGATTGAATAAATTGAACTGAATGATTTATAAA
>JAULBR010035464.1:0-15209 GCA_032355825.1 Melanodrymia aurantiaca
GGACAAAGACCAAACCGTACATTAGATGAATTATGTTTAAAACACAACCATACACTACACATTGACTAAACCATACAATTTAATATTTACTTGGTCAAACGGCCATCATGCATGTTTTTAAAAAATACACTTAAACTTACCGTCAAGGTGGAAATACAAAGATAATTAATTGGTCTATAAAACTATATAGAAATAATATTTTAAAACTGAAAGTATCTATGAGAAATTTTTCTTCAAAGTCAATAAATCTAAATTCAGATGTTACTTGGTGTGTTATTTCTTCTAAAATGGTTCAATTTTCTTTATTAAATTCATGGCAAACGTTACTGAGAATAAAGTCTTGCATATGTATAAGTGAATGGAAAAACAATAACCTGAAAATGTGTTGCCTTGGTTCCAAAATGATCAAACGAAGTACTCGATGTATAGGCCTAACCTTTTTTCTACTATATAAATACCGGAAGTGAGACCAAACATGTTCTACCGTAGTGGATTCCATACAGTGTATACGCAATTATTTAATTATGTCCATATATCAGAGCTGTCTGTTATCGATGTTGATAGACCAAAATAATAAAGTTAAAATATATTATATTTTATTTTTAATTTTGTACTGATTTGAGAGAAAACATTTTATCGATGTATTTCGTTTTAGAGGGACTTTCTACAAAATCTGTATATAAAAAATATGGTGCGCCTATCTTATTAGAAATCTACAAACAATCAGGTGAAACCATGCAATGATGCTGCACTGAAAACGCTATTGGTGTTATTAGAACAGTCACTAGAGCAGAGTATTAAATTCTACATGAAGTGTGTCGATTATGTACAAGAAGTTAACTGTCTTCAGCGGAATACACTGGAATCTTCTCTGAAATTAAGAATCCATGAAAACGTCGTCAAACCTATTAAGACGATATCTGATCCATCAACTCTCTAGACCATTCACTATTATCTCTTGAGATAGATCTTCGAGTAGGGTGCCTCATTCTTGTTTCTGTTAATAACTATTGACTGGATTATGATATCTAAACGACACAATATCGAGATGGCAAAATGCGTAGCCTTGTATAAGACAGAGTTGAAGGGACAGTTAAAAAAGTCTAGATGAATCACAGACAAAGCAGTGATGATATCAGCCGTTAGCGAAATGTTCGCGTATCCTGCGTTATAAGTGACATCCTTATAAGTGGCACAGCCATAGTGTTTGCAATTACAATGTATAAAAAAAGATTATAACATGTCAAAGTATGGTATTGCATCTGTTATCATCGGTGTCAATGATGCGTCATAATTATGGTAAAATAGCATCTGAATGTCTAGACTACCATAAACCTTTTTGAAAGTTTTCACCAATCGATGGACGGTAGAAACCCGATGAAACCACTGCGCCAGGATTATGGCGTTGTTTAAAATCTGCATAATAATGAACATGCCCTAAAACCACGAATAAGTACACTAAAAACTAGCTAAAGTCAGCATTATAATTTTTCAAGTATTTAAGCGCCGATGAAATTTGAAGCAAAATAATGTTTTGCCACGTCTGCATAATATATAGAATATTTTTGTTTTGTTTATCCATAAAACATTCGTTATTGTATATAGCCACCTGTAAATCATCTTATCTGATATAATATACTCGTATTACTATTATATATGTTAATCTTAAAGATAAAGTTTGTTTGTTTAATGACACCTTTGGAACACATTGATTATTAATCAGAGGTTATTGGATGTCAATAATTATTGACACTTGGTCATACAGGATACCCGCTTCCGCCACATAGGCTACTCTTCTTCGGATAACAGCAAGGAATATTTTATGTGCATTTTCCCACAGTCAGGATAACACACACCATGGCCTTTGATAGACCAGCCGTGGATCACTGATTGGAACGGGAATTAACCCAACAGGGAGGGGGTCGATCTTTCGACCCATCGAGCCGCAGGCGGACGCTCTACCGCTGAGCTACGTCCCGCTCTGAATTCTCTGAGTTATCAACGAAAAACATACTACAATTAATGTTGTGACACGAATTATAACTCGCTTTCGCTCGTTAGGTACGTTTTGAAACAACTTGTTGCAAGATAAATAATATTAACCGGCCCCTCATGTATTGCTGAGTACTTTCTAAATTGACATATTGTAGGAAAATTGATGACATATTGTAGGAAAACTTGAAGGTACATCAGTGTTGAGTCTTCCTAGTTAATCTGTAGACATACAATGACATTTTCCGCCAGTTGCTTTATCTATTTTTCTATCAATTTACATTTATTATTACATTAAACATTCTTTAATCAATATTAGTTTGTGATTTAGTCAGTCCGTAATGTGATCCACTCTGTCGCTGAGTGTAAAGTTGAATCGCTTTTATCGTACATCTTTGGGTAGAAACCGGAATAGTCCTTTTTTAAAACTTTCTATGCAGAGATTACGGGATGAGAAATATGATAGATGTTCTAATTTCGGTTGTTTTGTTCGTGTGAGACACTGATGGATTAATTAATGGCATGTGATTTGTTATCATGTTGTTATTGAAAGATAATAAGCTGATCAATAATGACGGAAAGTGACAATGAACTTTTTAACCAGATTCGTTGTTTCGATAGTGCCGGGTTAATTTTAAATTCTGATTTATTATCGCGGAGATATAAGCTAAAGCTTATTTATGGGGTAATTAATATAATACTATTAGCATATAATGGTTATCTAAATGTTGCTGTGTTCGTGCAAGAAAGCCATATAAATCTGTTCTCTCTGAGGGCCAGACAGGGGAATGCGATTTACAGCGTAATTAAAGTGACTCGTCTTTCTATAATAATAATAATAATAATAATAATAATAATAATAATAATAATAATAAAACAATAATAAAACAATAATAATAATAATAATAATAATAATAATAATAATAATAATAATAATAATAATAATAATAAAAAAATAATAATAAAAAAAAAAAATAATAATAATAATAATAACAAAAATAATAATAACAACAACAAAAACAATAATAATAATAATAATAATAATAATAATAATAATAATAATAATAATAATAATAATAATAACACAAAAAAAAAAAATAATAATAATAAAAATAATAGTAATTAATATGAAATGCTACATTACATTACATATACTATACATGTATGTACATGTACTATTGAAAAAAATGGATGTCTGTTTGTGGTTCTTCTCCCGGGATGTCACACTTATCAGCGTCCATGTTATAATAAAACTATCAAATTCTAATTACAATTACAATGTTTTGTTCCCTTTGAATAATTATTGTCAAATTAGCTATCAAATTCACTTTCATAATTACTTATAACTGGCTCAACATAACTGCAAAATGTTAATATTTATCACATTTTAACCTCTAAATGTCCATAATTACTGAATCAAAATACATATACATTTATATCATTAATTTGTAATAGAAAAAAATGGCGTTTTTGCTAAACGAAGCATAGTGGAACAATATGCTATTAAAATATATGAACAGCAGAGAATAATGTGATGACACCACATAATAATAGACTCAGTGGAAAGGTCTCTTCAGCGACATTTAGTTTTCTGCTAACCTACTGCATACATTGATCACATGGCATACACATTAATGTGTTTTTAGACTACGAAAGGAAATTTAATATATTTTCTTACTTTTGTCATAATGTATGTTTGGCACATGCGCCGTTGCACATTCTATGCAATTACTACTACATGTAATATAAATACAGACATATACAGACGTATAACTACTAATCATTTGCTATGAATAAGGTAACAAGCATGTTCTATACAATGTTTATGACAAACAGTAACATTGCCAATCCTGGGGTAGATTGGAACTAGACATAGTGTATCATTATCCAGGATGATCCACTATAACATGAATATATATTTCCAACCGTTGATTATGTCTCTGATGTTCCCTTTGTAAACGCTGTAGAAAAAATAAATGCCAACATGAAGGTACATCATTTAGTCTTCCAATTGATCTTTTGATATACCATGACAGTATGCGGTACTTACTCTTAATAGTCTATTTTATTTGTCTCTTAATTTGTGTTTATTGTTCTGTTAACCATTCCTTAATCAACATTAGTTTATGATTCCGTCTCATTGATCATGTTATCCACTCTGCATGATGGCCCAGGATTCCCCCATAGGGTTCCCCCTCCCAGGGTCCCCCCGAGGGTCCTCCCCCCAGGGTTCTCCTTCATGAACAAATTTACTAATAGAAGGATATTTTGTGTATGCGTCTTAAGCATAAGAAAATACTGGGTATTTCTGTGTACCCACGTGTGTTGCTGATCTTTAAAATAATCTAGTACGTGTTTAGACTAAAAAAAGAATTTAAGACATAAGGTCCAAAACATTTGGTGCACACATATGACATACGGTGGCATCCGGTTTCAACCTGAATGGTTTGGCACGTTACAGACAATTTTAGACAACACTACATTTGGATGACCATTAATACAGTGGATATACATATTATTGTAAGCAATACAATTTTAGTAAAGGTTAATTTTAATGATTAAAAAAGGCTCCATGAGCCACGAATTGCATGTAGGTACGTAAGCATATAATGGTGGCATTCGTCTTAAAACGTTAAAGTTGAAAACGTCTCGAAATGTAATGTTCAGCAACAACTTCCCTTGTGACACGACAACACGGACCACTTAACAAATAAGATCATTATTATCAAAATTTTAATAGGTGTGCTCAAAGAGTGTTAAAAGTCATCTTGTGTATATTGTAAATATGGTCACATTGAGCTTTCGATCCTTTCAATGATATTGATGTACAAACACAAACTTGCTGCGCTCACGGCGATGTCAACAGTTGGACAGGTTACGTTCACCTTCCCAGCTTGGTCAGAATATCCACTCCACTCTCAATTGTACGATGTACCATTTGGCTATACTAAGGGTTTCTAAAGGGGTGATACTAAAATTGAACTCTTAATGGTGACTGATTAACAAAACTTGATTAGTAAGATTGGGTTTTTGTTGTATTTATGGATTAGGGTGGGGTCTGGAGTCTGGAAATTTGTCAGTTGCTATCTGAAGTACACAGCGTGCATTTAATTATTTCAATTTATGAAAACAAAGACGTAACCTAAACTCAAAAATTATTATATAATTTCCGCTCTGTAGTTAGACATTAAAACAATGGTGCTAATTTTTGTTTTTATTTTTAATATGCAGTTTGCATATATTCATAATATCATTTTAAGTAACACACATATAATTATGTACACACATGGCACTCTGGACAGTGCATCATTTGATCAAATTACCATTCTACCACTCGTTGTTCTACAGACATCTCCAACAGTTTCTATGCGCATCTTGTTCGACTTCCTCTACCAGAAACCAACCAAACTGATGCTGATTGGTCCAAACTTGTCCAAGAATACAGTTCCGGTGGCAGAAGCAGCCTCGGCTTGGAATCTTCTACAGGTGTGTTGGAATCCACGATTAACAATATAATTAAAATAGCTTTACTAAAATACATACAATATTAATGTTCAAATCGTTCCTTAATATGCATTAATTTAAAACAACTATTTTCGTTCGTTGTACAATACCCATGTCATTCTGTGCATACACCTACTGTGTTTCTAGAGAGAATCAATACAAATAAATCGCAATAAATCTGAAAAAATATCGAATGTTGAATTTGTTTAGCAAATATTATTATTATTAATGTATATGGTGTAAACGATAAGTATAGAGCAGAGACATCCTGCAGCCATAATTATATTACCTGTAGCAAATATACAAACCACATGAAAGTACGATTTCATGTGTGTATAATATTAGTTATCTAATTTTAAAATCTTGTGTTTGTTGTGTTGTATATTTGACATGCAATTTAGCACAGTATGTACTATATAATAACTGCACTGGATGTTCTAACGCATATTAAAACCGTTCACATAAATACTGTTTCAGCTCTCCTTTTCCTCCCGGTCTGCCGAGTTGGTTGATAAGAATAGATTCCCGTACCTCTACAGTACGCTGCCAAACGACAACATCTACAACCCGTCACGTGTCAGATTCTTCCAACATTTTCAGTGGAAACGGGTCGCGCTTCTCTTCCAGTATGATCAGTCTAACTTGTATTCTTCAGTACGTATCCAACCAGTCGTTTTGTATTCTTCTTTTAACAAACAGCTAGTTTATATTCTTCTTTATGAACCGACACTGTCACTATTCTATACATCATAATGTATGTCTCCAGTAAGCCAATTAATTTGTATTTTATGTTCTTCTTGTTTCAAACAGCTAATTTATATGCTTCTATATTTACTTGTACACTGTCAGTGTTCTATATGTATCCAGTAAGCCCATTATTACGGCATTAATTTTGTATTTATATCCTTTTCGTGCGGATCTACAGAAGTGCGTGTATATATATATATATATATGTGTGTGTGCAAAAAGTAGAGTGCAGAAAGACTTATCAGTACAAAGACTGAACATTTTAATGAAAATTTCATTGCAAATTTCCTCCGCCCGACAGAGAAAAAGTGTCATACTATTCATATACGTTTCTCACGTTAAGTGCTCACAGTGAATGATTTCTTCCGTAACGTGACCAGTGAGCGCTTTCTAACATCACAGCTACTAATATACAGGCTTCCTACGGCATTCCTAATCATAGACAATTAGGACAACTAAAAAGGACTAAGTTACGGCTCTTTGGAACCAAAATAATAGATGTCCTATCACGAAGTAACCATGATGTCAATAACTATCAAATACTATATATAACTACGCCTTTCATCTTAGGTTAGTTTTAAATGTATTAAAACGTGCTTGCCCATACATAATGTATAATATAATATAAAATATAACAATGTATTTTACCGGTATATTACCAGACGGGCACTGTGTCATTTGCTACAAAAATATATCTGGATTATTTGAACAGTGATATGTTTACATGAGCAACAGACCATTGATATGGGGAAATAATTAATTTTTTTAAATAAATAAATAAATAAAAGTTTGTTCTAAACTTCCTTTAAAGAGTCTCGTTAATCTATTTATTTCATTGTTATTATGCAACGATGTTTACCGTTTCAGACAACAGAAGAATTCGTGTCAGTCTGGCGCGAACTTAACTACACGGTGGTTGCCGTGGAGAGTCTATCTAATATTGATCTCGCACTGGACAATCTCCAAGTTGGTATTCGTTTTTATTACATCATTGTATTATAAATAGATAAAGATAAAGTGTGTTTGTTTAACGACGCCACTGGAACATATAGATTATAAATCAGCGGTTATCGGACGTCACACGCATGGTTATATTGGCACTTGGTCTCAGAGGAAGCTCTTACAGAAAAACAGTAAGGGTTCTTTTATGTGCACTATCCCATAGACAGGATAGCACACCCCACGAAAGTTTATAAATCAGTTGTGTATCACTGGCTGGAACGGAAAATAGCCTATAAAATGTTTTGCGCTGTGGAGGATCGATCCCTCGACCGATCCCGCTACAGGCAGACATTCTACCTCTAGACTTACTCCCGCTCCTATACATATACGTTGAGTGCTCCACCTTAGAATACAGCAAGGACCAACCTTTATGTACTCCTATGTGATGGATGTTATCATTCGTACGGTATTAAGTCTTATTGTTGCAAATTCTTTCAAATATAGAACTTTGCGTTTCATTCCTACGTTTTTCAAGATGCTTATATCTAATCAAAGTTCAATCATTCTTTCCCCGTGGCCACGGTTCTGTACCAAGTTCCTAGACATATGTTTATGAATGTTCATATGATGCTGGGGTGGGGGTGTAAAATTAAAGAGCGACGGAATTCAAATGTTACATTAAGCGTGGACTTCAAAAACCAAAACGAATAATAATAATACTTCATTTCCCATACCAAACAAGTGTGAAATTTTTTGGTAGTGTGCAGAAATAAAATAAAGTAATCATCAGAATATTTACCAAAAAGACATCAATCTAATCAGTACCACTACGTTTCCAGCCATTGTGAAATCACATTCGACTCTTAACTTTTCTATATCATTGTTTTATGTTCACGAGAAGAAAACGTCTTTTTGCTTCTTTCAGAGACAAGAAGCTCGAATAATTGTTGGTAATTTCTACTTCTATGTTGGAATAAAGTTATTTTGCGAGGTAAGAGATCGTGGATATTATATTTTGTCATGTTATAATGGTAATGTATATCATACGTACAGTTGTAAAATGCGTGCCAATGGAAAGGAGATCATAAAAACCAGTGTTACGTGAATGTGATTAGACAAGTTGTGTCAATGGATCATATAGGATAGGATGAATACGATTTAGAGATTGATATAAACTTTGTCGTCATTAACACAATTACGGAAGCGTTCATCGTTCGGCAAATTGTTGACCGTGTGCAAGGGTACTTCAATATGTTAGTTGTATACTAATTATTCATACTGACATCCATTGAAACAATACTATTTTCGTATGTGATGCAATTATATTTCTTTTTTTCCACTGACACCGTATAACATAATACAAGTAATATAGAAGTAATTCACGTCCATTAGGTAACTGTACTAGCTGTTATGTTGCAGGTATACAAACGGAAACTCTATGGTCCCAAATACGTCTGGGTACTTCTAGGATGGATGGGTAAGAATTGGTGGAAATACCCTGTACGTAACGTCGATTGCACACCGGAACAGATAGAGGTAAATATTTCACATGCAGGTACTAGTAATTAGAAGGAACTAAAAGATAAAGTGTTAATCTTACAGATTAGCAACAAGGGATAATTTATTAGCACTTATCTACATACAGGATAACATACACTACATCCTTTGATGTATCATAATGGTTGGAAGAGGAAATAATACAAGTCCACTACGGAGGATCGATCCTTCGGTAGAAGTAACTAGTGATATTAATATCCGGAGAGCACTTCATAAAAGTACTTCCATTAACATTATTATAAAAGCAGACAGTAATGTTGAAATTTAATGATTTAGTCATGTAACTAATGTAATAAAAAACAAAACTATAATTACATCTTTAATGAACTCAAGTTATTCATTCGAGTAATTTAAATTTTAATAGCATAATTTATGATTACAGTATATTAAAATGGACATGGTTCATGGATAGTATGAAACGAATCTTTATAAAATGAGATTACAACAGATTATACAATGAAGACTTAACCGGACAGTTGCGAGTTTTAAGACAAGTGCCACCCAACTTACGCATCTAAATGCTATTTGTAACATATTTCTTGTTAATACATCTTTTTTTTTAACTAAAATTGACATTAATTACACGTACTTTTTATTGCTTACAATAATTATATATAAATATACATGTATGTATTTATCCAATGCATTTGCATTAGCTTAATATGGTCCTTGGACTTCTGCGTACAATAATTGTGTACACGTGTTCTAAATTATTTTAGACAGAATGACACAGTAAGCTACTATAACAATTTGGATGTCCAGAAACACATAGGATACACACATATAATTGATATTGTAAGTAATAATATGTAAGTAAATGTTAATTTTAATGATTAAAAAATGCTCTATTAGCCAGACATATCTTACAAATGGCATAAGACGTGCACGTACGATGGCACTCGTCTTAAAAGTCGGGACTGTCCCTTTAAGACAGTAAGGAATAAATCGTATCCTGTTGTATGGCATCTCTATGGAGTTACTCAATAACGGACTTGTTTTTCAGATTGCACTGGAAGGTCACTTTGTGACTGATTTGATGGCTGAAGCAAATGGCTACAGTGAAGTGTTCGGACTGGTAATAATTACACCTTACTTTCAACATCAAATTCTGCCATCGAAAACATATTGAATAGTCAATTATAATATGTTTCGTACACGTATACACAAGGTGTTGTGAATTCAATGACAATTATTTCAACATGGCCGCTTCCAAATAGTGACAAGAAGGTCGCTTGAGCCTTCACAGATAGTACCAATAGGATAGACGCTTACAACAATACAAAATTAAATTAATACTATTACATCCTTCCTTTATTAGATATTGAAGGATCATAATAACTATTGATATGTTTCTCTTTCAGAATGCCGAACTTATTGAAACGTACATTCGCAGCATATATGCTGGGTTTGCGTTTGATGCGATGATGAGTATAGCTCTGACACTGCATCAAGCTGTAGAACAAGGCGTGGCCATTGAAGACTTCAGCTACTATAATTCATCATTCGTGTCCGCGTTCCAGGATATTATGTCCAAGATTAAATTCGAAGGTGTGACGGTACGTAACATGGAGGTTTTACACAAATAACACTTTACATACTCCAATCACTAGACGTCCATTAAAGGGGTATACTCCCGAATTTGAAGATAGATACATTTAATGCTGTTTGTAACCGATTTCTAGATAATAGAGCCATTTTTAATTAGTAAAGTTAATATTTACTTACAATTTATTACTTGCAATATCAATAATTTTTATAAGTATATTCGATGCATTTTAGTATGAAGACATAACTATATCAGTGTTCAATGTGTTTTAGTTATAAAGACATACATAATTGTGTTCAATGACAACTGTGATTGGATTGCTTTTTTGATTTTATAGGGACATGTTGCTTTTGGGTCTAATGGTAACCGGATTTCGAACACAGTTATTCAACAGCCAATTGGTAAATGATTGAAATATGTTGTGTTGTACATCCAGTCAATCTTTTTTCATTTAAAAAATATTTAACCTAGAACAAATTGCAACAGAATATATTTGTGTTGTATCGTACTGACAAAACGTTCCTAGACAACATATTATGAGAACAATAGATTGATGTAGGTAAGAGTTATAGTAATGATATTTGATGTTTTAATATACCGAATTTTAACGAGTTTCCTATTTTGTTTGAATATGCTAATTGTGGCGGCCATTTTGATGTGTTGTCCAGGAAGGTCTTATAAGACGGCTGCAATACAACGAATTTCTGTTGTAATTAAAAAAATTGTTCTAAGGCAAACTTTATTTTGACAACTCATCTTGCTATACCAATTGAATTATGATTAAAAGGTTTTGTGATATGTATTAAAATCAATAGATATCGATTTGCTGTCAAAGCTTATTTTAAATCATCTTAAATATACGTCTTATTAATTTTGAAATCGTGTATTATAATCCACTTGCGGCTATATTCGAACTTTTCATTATTTCAGCATTCTAGCGTAAACTAGAATGAAAACAAATCTATAATCCTCAATTATATGACGTCACGTTTTCTTAAATAATACTTTGAATAATAGTTACTTGTACATAAGTAAAAGTAATTGGTTGAATTAATTTAACTATTGTTAGAAATAAGGCGAGATATATTGGTAACATATTTGTGTGGTTTAAGATTCGAGGATGGGGTTTATGAGGACCAGGAATTAGTTGGAATACATGAACATTTGATTGGATGACACGTCTATTTGATTAAATCCAATATTGTCACCATATTATAAGAAATGTTAATTATATATCTGCACTTCGATAACGTACTTGTGTGGTTTCAACTTACAAAATAGGGTGTATGAGGTCCTATTCTCATCTTAAATACACCGTCTCTTTCTGCCAGGTTCAACAGTGCTGCGCCTTCACTTAATCTAAACGTCCAACTAGTAAACTTCTTTACAACCAGACCCTTTCCACATCCAATCAGAACAGACCAGATCTGTGTGTCGCAACTAAGAATTGTTGTTAGCTCCGGAAAAGAAACATGATTGTGTATTAATTGGTTTAGAGACCTACGACGTCAGACATAGTTGTCAGTAACTGCTGTACAGATGGGATTTCCTATGTTAACATTGATTGGTTTTGATCGTTTCAGGTAATAAACGAAGACTCGTAGCATCGTACAATCCATTTACAAACAACTTTCAACTAGAGCCTGGGTCACCAATTGTGTGGAATGGTGGGTATTCTGCAGTTGTATGATTGAAAATCTACTGAATTCTGTTTGTGATTGAAAGTTAAACCCTTCAGATCTAAATTGTATTAAAATAAGCATAATAATAGCAGGGTTAAATTATGATATAATTACCCTTTGTATAATACTATTTTTATAATAATGTGCTTTATTACGTATCGGACACTTATATAACAGACAAAATGATGACTGGTTTATATGCTGGAACATAAGATGCACGCTATCTCGACTTTGTCAATACGTCTCTTCGACTCAGCCTTGTGTGCAGTTACGCATAATTTTGGCAATGTCATTGTTTTGTCGTTTAGATTTCCTTTGATGTTTGCATCGAAACGACATTCAATATGAGGGAAAGAGTTCAATGTAGGACGTTACATCACACACAATATGTCAATTATGCATTATACTGATATAGAATCTAAATAATAACTATTTTAACGACTTCAAAGGGAATCAAATAATAGACTAAGTTGGAATTTTGCTGTACGTTCTGAGAGATAAATTACTTCAGCTAATGATGTGCCAACTTCTAATATATCACATAAAGTCACATCGATAAACAAATTGAGAAATTTATGAACAATCAATGTGCGAAGCTGCAGTTATAATCATGTGCCTAGCCTGGGAATAACCAGACAGGCCTTGGTCCACCACCAGTCGGAAGATGTGGCAACTGTGAATAGCGAAACGGACACATTTCAGGAGTGGCACTGATATTTGGCACGCTTTGTTTGGTGTTCCATTTCTGCTTGCGTTGGAGGTCAAATCTTATTCTATAAGACACGAGGTCAACAAAATGCTCTATCATTAACATGACCTTGGGACTACTAACATGATCTGTATGACATTACTAACGGTGCCTTTCTAAAGTCTTGCCCCTTCAATATTGAATACGCCGTCAGTCAGTCAATGTTTTGTTGAGGATTTCCCTATCCACGTAAGGCTCAGCCACCCCTCTCCATAGGCACGGTCCGTAATCAAAGGTCTTGACCCAGTGTAGGGGCTGTACCCATGGGGAGATGAATACGCCGCGGCGGGACTGGTCTATATTTATGCCTTAATAATGGGTGTTTTCTTTCAGGTGGGCACGTACCGCTGGATGGCCCCATACGAACTACCGTACAGATTTTCTTTTCTGATACGACTTTCATTTCATTTGTTGTTATTGCTGTACTCGGAATAATGTTGGCTACTGCCTTCCTCGGTTTCAACATTAGAAAACGCAATTTAAGGTACGAGTTGGTTACAAATAGGTTTATTTGTGATATTGCCTTAAACACAGCCATTATGTTTGTCTGCTGTTTTCATCGAAACAGTGAAAATCGTAAATCAGGGGAGAGTAAGGTATTGTATTAGACATCATTTACGCCAATGGTGAGTCATGAAATAGCCTCTGAATGTTTACCATAACACTTTTTGGAAGTGTTTGCCAGTCCATGAATGTTATAACCTAGCTTTTATAAGCTGTGCAAGGAAACAGACGTTCTAGTTTGAGTTGTTCCCTCTGTCTGCTATTCACCAATATTTGTTTGAGGAAGAACAGAAAATTGCTTCAAGACGTTAAATGTATTCACTACTTATGTTAAACAGATTTTATCAAGTTACACAGTAGTAATCACGGAAATTGAACTAATTATACACATATCACTAATAAACATAATCCTTTCTAAAATAGTAAAGCTATTTTTAAACTGCTACAAAAAAAGGTTTATCAGTAGCACGTGTTCTTGATTTATATATATGTAAAACTAAAGTAATATAGTATGGTATACAATGTTGCAACTGTGGTTAAATCTAAAATAAGCATGTTAATGAGATACTCTGAGCCCTTTGTTTGTCTGAGGTTAATTACTATTTTAAATGTTTTCTTTATTGCGTGTTTGTCAAATTCTGAATATACTGAATTTACTATTCGACCCACTACACATCGATCCGGTAAATGAGTTGGTCAATCGATCTGTCTGTCGAATGTATTAATAACGTTATCAAAAAATAAGACCACCTGAACATAATCAGCTGCAAATTTCTCTTTCAGATACATCAAAATGTCATCACCCAATATGAACAACATTATAGCAACTGGCTGCATCTTGGCCTATATTGTGATCATCTTGAACGGACTCGACAGTCGATTGTTATCAAAGAATAACCATGGTCGCATATGTAATGTATGTACCCAATATAAACATAGCCGTTTAGACAATGTCAGTATTTATGATACATGTAAGCACGATGTATGCAGTGAGTACGGTCATGATGTCCCTTTTTACTTTTTAAGTACAATGAAGCTGTGTCTGTTATGTTGTCAGGCAGCTTTGTCATAAAAAATACATCCGACCTCGTTTGATAAAGGAAAACATCATTTTGGACATATATCGGATAATTTTACTATGTATTAAAGTATACATCTATGGTTCTATTTGTCTATGCTTTATTGATTGTCATGTTATTGTCAAGTTTCTCATTGGGGAGTTTTTCTTGTTCAAACCAATTCTGTTCTGTACGACTATTAAATGAAAAATGAATTCGATATTATGTTGCTTTTTCACCCATTATGTTCTGTGTGCCCCAACTAATATGTTTGATGTATAACACAGTGCATGCGTGCGGTGCCTACTCTTGTACTTATGCATGGGTCGGCTGAGAATCATTGTATAGCAGCATCCATAGACTTGAACAATATGTCTATTCTATTCAGAATTCTATATACACGCATATTCCTGTGTTCTCCGTTAGCAAGTACACAACTGTTCAATCTTTTCTCTCGCGTTTAGATTCGAGTTATCATTCTGAGCATTGGATTCACGTTGTCGTTCGGTGCAATGTTCTGCAAGACAATGCGAGTTCACATGATTGTTAGTAACAAGAAAACACAAAAACGGGTAAGTTACTATAAGTGTAAGATGTGTCAGCACGTTTGTACAAATATAACATTAAACGGGGATGGCCATATTTGTAAAAATGGCGTCTAACGTCAAACATGTTTACTAAGTTTTGTGTCGGAATATATAATGTATACTAAAAGCTATAAGAAAACAAAAAACGTTATAGTAAAATAATGTCCGTTTGTACTTTGTAGTACAAAATAAGGGAAATCCTTTACCGTCTAGTCGACCGAAAATGTGTGACGTCATCATTTAAATAGGAGCTCAATAACGAACACATTTTCATATAATTCCATTTTGTATATTCTCATTTGTTATAAATGCTTGGATTGGTCCAAATGGTATCATGTGACT
>JAULBR010035574.1:0-15205 GCA_032355825.1 Melanodrymia aurantiaca
CATTTCAAATAGGTGTCAATTTGGTGTCTGAGATTCACCGACGAGCACTTGACAGACAGAAAAAAACTGGTAGCCCGGCGGACTACCAGCTTTGCAAATCTGGTAGCCCGAGTCAGTTTTCGGTAGCCAAAACACCCCGGGCTACCGCTAAGGTCGAGCCCTGTTATGATTCATTAAAGAGTTGTCTGTAATATGTTAACTCCTTCAACTCCAATATTCTTTATACATTAGCAAACTATTTTCTATTTGTAATGCATTTCCTTTACGTTTGTAGTTCGGTCTTTAAGTAACATTTGGTTTTTCTTTAATTCTTCAGGGGGATCAGTCACAATTTCTGACAATACGAAGGAAAAAATTATATCCCAAGACAGCTCTCCGAGATGCTGTTATGACAGTGCACAAACGAGGCTGGACTTACGCACAAGCATCCCGTGTTTTTAACGTTCCTGAGCGAACTGTGAGACGCTATGTAAAAACTCAAAAACCTATTTTGGATTATGAGTATGGCAGTTAACACCTTAAGATCGATCCCCAATGGATGTATTTTTAATATGTTCTAACAGCTGTCTTGTTTGGTTTCACAGATGGACTGTTCTGTGCGTCAAAGACAGATGTCATTTCAGTATATGTCCAACAGATCGAGACCGCATAAAATGTACCCAAAGTCGGCCCTCAGAGATGCTATCAAAGCCGTTAAAGAAGGCATGCCAAAAATCGTTGCTGCCAGAAAGTTTTGTGTGCCGGAAGCGACTGTGAGATATTATGTAAAGCATAACCTGGATGTCCGGTGATTGTGTTTGCACGCTGTCGGACTGTACAAAATTAGCGTTGCACTGTTGATGAAAGAGGACTGAAACCAAGCTCTACCACTGGTCAAAAGGTTGATGCAAAATAGTTGACGATGCAAAGACATCACAATCACATTGGGATGAAAATGTGATTATTAAATCATTGACGTACACGATGTACAGTGATACAAGAGCATCTAATCAATTCTAACAGTACATTAATGCAGTTGTTATAGTTTGAGGAGAGCAATAGAGGCTTCCTACTGGACCCACTATGCATTCTGTTTTATCTTTCTTGCCACCATTATGAAGTACTGATCAGCTCGTGTTAGGCCTGTGTCTGTATGCAATGTTGTGGATCACTCGCAATTGAGTTTGTGAATGTGTTGCGCAAATAGAATTGTGTGCGAGTAACAGTTAGACAAATATATTACTAGTGTATTATAGGTGGGGAAATAACAGGTGATTATTTATAAAATCGTTGGATTTAATGCGTGTACATGTATGTATACTCCAAGTCTCGGCAGTTGGATTAATTACAACATAATTTGAGTTTAATACACTATCTGTGTTAACTAAGAAGAATGGGTAATCAGTTGATGTGCCCATGTATACCACCTGAAACTAATGTTCGACAGAACACTCAACTTGTATTAGATGATCAGTATTAAGTATTTATTTACTATTGTCGACTAGTTAATAAAAATAACTATTCATCAAAATGTGTGATATTGAACAGAACACTTGAATGTAGTAGGCTAGATATTGATATGGATATAGATTCTCTAAATTGGAATGAATCGGACACCATGTGCATAATCATAGTGTAAATATGGTTCCAATTTTTAAGCTATTATGTACTTCTTTAGCATAATGATTGATTTTATAATGTTAAAATTTGTTTTTATCTTTCACACAGTGAATTTTATACACAATTACAATGTTGAGACAAGGATTTGCATAATTATTTTAAATGTGTTGTTTGAAAGCCATTGTGTGTACTTATACACATACTATGTTTTCGAAAAATGTTATATTGTGCGGACGAGATTATTTGTATAATTTTCTATTACCCATTTCCTAGTTTATAATTAACAGTTAAACTGGTATTATTTGCGGGTCTTTAATTTTCGTGTTTGTCATTTAACTGTGAAAACTACAATCCCGTGAATAATTTCTAACCATGATTAACCATTAAAATTGATAACAGGTGTTTTTGCAACACAAAATTTACATCTAGCGAGTTGGTCGCGTTTTTAGGTGTGTTATTGCACAATTACTATTCTTTGTGTATAAACTCTGTGAAAATGTCATTCATAATTATGAAGTTACATGTACAGATTTAAGGCATAATATACAACTTGATGACCTATGCATAGTACATGTACCAGTAATTACTAATAATATTATAGCCACACATTAAGTAAGCCATCCAAATGACACAAGTTGCTTATGGAAAGGTTATTGTTCATGATGGTCAAGTCCAACCATCGGAAGCTATTGTCACTGAACATTACCGACTTGTCTGGATTTCTGTATGGAGAAATACAAACATGTTTTATCAACCTGCAGGGTAATAAACAGTTATTTTATAGAAAATGCACACATTCAACTATTGTTTATGTATCTTGTTGATTGTGGAAACTATTGCAAGTCTTTAAACTAAAGTGTATCGTTCACCGATTTTGCCGCCAAATCTTTTTGCTCCGTTGTGTCTGCAGATAATAGTACTCACCTTAGCGGTGTTTTGGAGTGATAAACATACGATGTGTAATAAGCAATTAATTAAATTTTACCTACTTTAATGACGTTTTAACATTTCTGTTATTTAGAATCATGTAATAAATTATGCATTTATCGAGGTAAACAAGGACGGTGTTTACTCTTCTGCTAACATAAAGTTTAGTGGCGATCAACTCGCTATACTCATCACGTGATCGTGTTTGAAGCAGAACGCATGTACATTGTATTAGATGATCAGTTGTTTAACAAGTCTTGGATACATGTAATCCTACTGAGCTAGTATGATATATAAAATATGCTAGCCTTTATCAACCGACTATTTCAAGAAACCATACCTTGTGAGCAACAGTTTCTAATACAAATTGTTTTTTTTTCCAAATGTTTGCGCTGTATACTGTTACAAATTGTTTTTAACTGGAAATTATTGAACTAGTCTGGAAGTATCCGTTTGGGTAGCCCTTCCCTAAGGATTATGTTATTGAAATGTGGCTTAGGCAAATGTAAGAAACACGTTATTGTCTCACTAGGTAAACATGCTGGGAAATGCTGGTTATTTTGCAACCTGGTGAGTAATAACTGTTTCTTTTGCTTCTGCAGGTGTTTGTCTATAAGATCAACAACCGAAGAAAACCACAAAAAACATATCCTAAATCGGCTCTGAGAAATGCTGTTACAGCCGTCAGGGAAGGACGCATGGGCAAAATGCCGGCTGCTCGTTTGTTTAAAGTTCCTGAAGCAACTGTGAGATACTATGTCAAGTATAACCTTGAAGTGTGCGATTGAAGCTGGGATTCTTTTTATGAGTGGCAATCACGATTTGACAATTCAGCTCGGATCATGTGACAGTGACACTATGGCTGATTTTGTTTCTTAAATGTAATTTATCAGCAACATTTTATTTCGATAGTTTATGAAATACTGTTGTGGAAGAATTTGATACTCCGATGTATGTATTCTTTAATAGTATGTGTAATTGACACATTCTCATAGCATCCACAGAATACTAACCAAGTCGAAAATACATTCTCAAATAAAACGGATCAATGATATACTCATCTTCTCAAATTTAATAAAATACATTGTGTTGCAAACCATCCAGATTGTTTAGTACAACAGGGTTTAGTACAACAGTGTTTAGTACAACAGCATGGGATGGGGCAAAGAAAATTCCGATTGCTTTTCATGTAGAAACATCGGTCCACAGTTGATCGATATTTTATGTGAGGGTTAGAAGGGGACAGAGGGAGTCAAACCCAATCCTAACTTCGTTTAGATTGTGAAACACAGTGACATTTATGAACGGTCCCTTAACAAGTTGTATGTCTTTACTTCACTGAGTAAGATCTTTCATGATCAAGTAGGAGACGTGAACTTCAATAATGATTTGTATTGGTTAATAGATGCATACTTTGGCTCTATTAAAACACATCTACTTGCCAATTGTGCCAGTTTTTTGGGCAAGTTTGAATATTTTATATATACACTGTACCTGTAATTATAAAGGACAGTTGTTCTAGGTTTGTGTTGTTTATTGAAGAGTTGTTTTATTACGTCATTCATTTTTACTGTTTCTCTGTACAAATGTTTAATTAGTTGCAAACTTTTATCATAATATAAGTAAGGTTTTAGTTGTACATGTATTAACATATTTCAATATAATTATATGTATATTTGTAAAATGTTCTAATACCTATGTTCAATTATGTGTATGCATGTCTGCCATTCAAATAGGTCTCATTTACGTAGCGCATAATTTTCGTGTAATTGTAGAATAATTTTCAGTTGAATAGTACTATTTCCTTCTGAATGGGTCTCTTACATTTCGTTTTTCTCTTGGTTCACAGGGTAAGCGGTTATTTCCCAAGGGGAGAGGACCACGAAAGGCAATGCCATATTCCAAGCAGAGTCTCGTTGAGGCTGCTAGTGCTGTCCGAGAGCAAGGAATGCCCAAACTTGCAGCTGCTCGCAAATTTAACGTTCCTGAGTCCACTATTAGACTATACATCAAACGCCATTTTAAAGACAGTATATAGTTGACAGTTCGATATTGAGTTGGTATAAAACCAGCAAGGAAAGGCCTAACATGTACAAAGACTGCATGCAAACCATGACAATGTAAGGGTTATTATTCGAACTACATGTATGTGAAAATTCCATATTGTCCTCTCTTAAATTATGGATAAACCAGCTCAAAGCACAACGAATCTTAGACATAATAGTGGATGTGAACTTCAGCCAACTACATCTTGAACATCTTTGGTGTGTTGGTCGTCAAGTGTGAGCTATCATTGATGTCATTCCATTTATTTATCTTACACAGATTTGTATATCCAGGCTGTCTTGAACGGCTCTTATCAAAGAAAATCGGTGGCAAAAGATATATTTTTTTATAAATATTACAAATTTATAATCTATTTGGATAAATCCACTGAATCAGTTTTAGCATCTTGCAAAGAAAAATTGCATGTTGTACTTGTTTGTTATATAGCTCACATGATAGGCTGTCTGATTATTAAATAGAGGATATTAAACGAGGTACCCTGACTTATCAAGTTTAAGTCCAAAGTGAAATACTTTTCATTTGTCATTTGACTAAAATGAAAAATATTTCACGATGGACTTAAACTCGATAATACAGGGTAGCGAGTTTAATATTCTATTTATTACTCCAGACATTTCATTGTAAAAAGCTTTTCAAAACACGATTGATGTCGATGTAACGCTGAAAAAACCCAGATTTTGCTAATTTCTCCGCGATATGCCCGACGTCATGTTTACAATTTATGACGTCATATTTTATTAACGTTTCCTGTCAGTGGCTGGAATGGTTTCAACAACCCAATCAAATGGCACGTTATACCAATGTGGATAATTTCTCACTGAGACATTATTATATTTATTTCCCCCGGTTGGAATGCCCGCTGGGGTAATAAAATGAAGTAATAGGCATTAACCATGATAATTGCATGTGAAGAGCTCGGGCCTCCGCAATAACTGAGGTAATAGTAGTAATAAGGTAACTGTAATTTTTTGCTACGACATCAGATTAGTCCATTGTTATATTCTACTGAAATAGTAATATTTCATTGCAGGAGTATATAAATGCCTAGCCAATTCTTCTGTTACTGTTTTATAGGCTAGTTATTTTTCTGTTAATAGACATGTAGTTCATCAATCTGGGCCGGTGCGGATAAAATGTTTACAGGCTCAAACAATGTACTTTACATTTCAAATTAGACGTTTGAATTTTGATTGTAGACTTAAATTTTATAATCAAGGACTGAACATAGGAAGAACTTGTGGTGGGGTGTCGTTAAACAACAATTTTATAATAATAATAATAATAACTGTTGGGTTATTTTCCATTCCAACCAGTGATCAAAAGCTGTGATCTGTGCACATAAAAGACCCCTAGTAGAATTTTTACCGTATTTGTGTCCCTTTAAGGAGTTGTTCATGGAGAGACAATTTAATAGTGTTGTCTTTTACCGCAATGGTTGTTTTTCTTCATGCATTAAAAAAGTTCTCATTAATTTATGTCATGTGATCTTTATCAAGTCAATCAGATTAAGTTTTACAAAAGTCAGGTATGATAATAATAGTTATGACATGTTGTAAAACTTTTAATTAGATGCGCATTCCTCCATCTTTGATGAATGTAAATATTTGTTTTAGTTCTGCCATTATATGTAGTGTTTGCCATGTACTTAGACATGTATTATAAATCAGCAATGTGGTGTGTAATAATGTACATGTAATTTGGCTTGTTAAAATAAAAAACAATATCTTTATAATGTGCTATCTTTTGTATTGTAAACATTTGAGAGTGGGACGTAGCTCAAGACAAAAATGTCTGCCTGAGGTTCATGAGGTCGAATGATCAATCCTCATCAGTGGACCCATTGATCAATTTGCTATTCTTACCAGTGATCCACGACTGGTTTATCAAAGGTTGTGATGTGTGCTATCCTGTCTGGGAAAGTGCACATTAAAGACACCTTGTTATTTGGCAACAGTGAGTTTCTTCTGAGACCATGTATCGACACTACCCAATAGCCTCTGATTAGTTTACTAATCAATGTAATCCAGTGGTGTCATTAAACAAACTTTGTACATATTTGAAATCTGTAGCCTAATTAAACCATATTCTTGTTTTTTCTTGAATTGTGTTACAAGGACATGTAACATTCTCTTGACTCCACTGACTATTTTTACCACAGTGCTGTTTTTACCGGGATACCGACACAATGCTATCAAACTTGAATATTCATAAGATACATAAACTTAACGCGTTTTATGGAATTTCAGATTACCCAGTGTCTGTTCCGAGTAAAATTAATATTGACAGTTCGGAGCAATTTCAATTTACATGGAATAGATAATACATAATTCAGCGTGTAGTGTAGGTTTTCTAAATAGTATTTGACTAATTGCAGCTTGCATGATTCTCTCCCTATATAGTAATGCTCCATTTCCAAGTTCAGTTATGCCACAAGCTTACCCAGGTTAGAGCTAAAC
The DNA here is from genome assembly GCA_032355825.1 of Melanodrymia aurantiaca. Taxonomy (NCBI): domain Eukaryota; kingdom Metazoa; phylum Mollusca; class Gastropoda; order Neomphalida; family Peltospiridae; genus Melanodrymia; species Melanodrymia aurantiaca. The sequence continues at coordinate 7,050 of JAULBR010035574.1, forward strand.
AGATCTTGCCCCATGTCTCGTTTCAAATATTGGCTATAAAAGGTTTTGTTATAATAAAAGTTTCGTGACACAGCAATATTATAATAATATTGAGTCAATATTCATAAAACTAATGGTGAAAAAGATTGGAGAACAACTCTACACTTAAGTCTGGTTTGCATTTCTGTTAAAGTTCTCAAATTTCAGGATTTGAAACTTTTCATAATTGAATAATACTTGCTATTGGTATTCTTCACACAGTAATAGACTTTCAAATGCATTCCACCTTGTCCATGATTGTTGCCTAAGGACAAGATCAGGTTAATTTGGTTATAGGTTTCTAAAATTGCTTACAATTTTAGTGGATTACGGATATAGAAACTAGAACATTTAAAGGCAAAGTTGGCTTCATCGAGTTGAAGTTTGGTTTAATTATTTAAGTCATGTTTGTTTTTGTTGCTAAATGTAGAACTCTGGTATTTTTCTACTTAATGAATATGTTGTTCAAGATATTAATTATTGTGGTTTAAGATTAACTTTGTGCTTTCATGAACCTAGTGTCTGAAGCTTCACCTTTTTTGTGTTTTCTAGACTGTTTTCAAGACTATCTTTGACGTTTCATCACTTTCTAATCCTGTTAAAGATGTTGGACAAGGTTCAACTGGTATGAAAAGCGGAGAAGGGTTCATGCATGCAGTAGGCTCAAAGTATCCCACACATGTCTTACCTAGAAGCAAAGCCTCTAGGAACTCTGACAAATTGTTTTCTTGTGACAAGTGCAATTATACGACTCTATATTCCTATGTTCTTCGCCGACACCAGCGAATTCACACTGGAGAATTCTATCGCTGTCATCTTTGTTCCAACCGCTACTCTGATAACTATCAGCTAAAAGTTCATCTGAAAGGTCATAGTGGAGGCCTCGTGTGTCATCTGTGTGGAAAGGTTTTCACGTCAAGATGGGGGTTAAAATGCCATGTTAAATCACACAAAATGCCTTAATTGTGTAGGTTAAGCAAAAGTTGATTATAAAGTGTCTATTCTTGTTTTGGCTGAATGGAACTTCCGTTTAACTCGTTAGTAATGTATTGAACTACTGGTTTGAATCCCTTCTGTGGAAATTGACTAACAATACTTAGTTGGGTGCTGTCGGGTCTTAACACAAGAACATAATTATAATCCATTCAGAACCTGCAAATCCAACACATCGTGTAGTATTGGTATAAAGTACTCTTACCGGTCTCAACCATTGAGAATTTCCTTTTAGGTTGAGTTGATTGTTTTATAGTTATACATGTTGACCAATTGTTCATTGCTAAACATTATGAACTAATTTGTAAGTTTGTTTTGGCAAAGATGTATCTTAATGTCTAGAAGTGCACAATTTGTAATGAAGACGTGTTCTCCCGTATTCTTGCAGAGCGGAGTTGGTGATGTGACAATACAGCATGGACCATTCCGCACCGAGGCAGGTTCTGTTGGTTATCACCACGTCGTCGGAACATCGCAACCGCGTATGCTCAAGAATGCGAGATACAAATGCAGTCACTGTGATTTCCAAAGTGCATATCGATTTGCCTTTGACCGACACCAAAAGAAACATTCAGGAAACATGCTCATGTGTCATCTATGTAGTTGTAAATTCTACGACCAGTTCCATCTGTCCTATCATCTAAAAGGACATGCCGGGGAGCTGAAGTGTTCCTATTGTAGCAAAATGTTTTCATCATTAACTGGACTTCAGAAACATGAGCAAAATCACAAATTGGGAGAAAAAATAAAAATAACCAACATGGATTTGTAGTATCCGGTTGCTGCCACAATGATAATCATGTCATGTTATATTGTGGCATTTGTACAGTTTTTATCGCATAGTACTCTTAAGTTTAGAGGCCCTCCCTCAATCACCAAGTTCTACACCAAACGTTTCTGCTCTGCCGCATCTCAAGACAATAGCAATGGATTATTAGCAGTATTTTTAGAAGTGTTAGTACTACATGTATTTTGCTGCATGTTTTTACAAAGTAGGCTGAGAAATTTTATATAATATAATGACATTATGAAGTTTTTGTTGATATCTATAATCATTTAATAAATGTATGCAGTTATATAGATAAACAAGGACAGTGTTTTGCATTCAACTCGCTTCACTTCATCATAAAGTGATCACAATGGTGAAAGATTCTCTTTAAGATGCTATTGGACGTGTGAAAGATACTGGTGTATTCATACATCTGTCAATCTTCTTCAGTGTGTCTTTGTGGAGTTATCTTGAAACCCACTATGTTTTTAGGTGTAAATGTACCGGCAGTACATGCACAGAAGATAATGCTTGTTGAATTTTGATTATGAAATCCCGCCCAAAATATTTTGTAATTAAATACATCTCAGTTAAAAATGAGTATTTGTGTTAGCTTGTGTTGAAACAGAAACCATGCTGCAGTAAACACTACTAGTATACTATACACTGTTTGCTTGATGCAATTGTTTCATTATCTGTACTGGGTTTACAAGCGTTTTTAAATATGAGTTAAATTATTTCCTTACAGTTTCCTTTAGCACTTAAAACATCTGCAGAGTTCAACATGAGTGAAATTTAGTTTGAAATAGATCATAATGATCTCCTGATTTCAACCATGAGATATGGTTATTTATTTTATGTAATGGAAATACATTTTCTTTATTTAGTCTTGCACGCTATAATATTAAATGATGGCCTAGTGAATGCATGATTACGTTTTTATTATGACCTATGCTACCTACACTCTGTCATTATGTCAAATGTTATACAATATGATTTTGCAATTCAATCTAGTTAAAAAACCACTGTTACTCTTAAATCCTCAACGAACTCAAGGTGTAAGGTTTATTTTTGCATAATGATAAATTTATTGTTATATTATTTTATTATTTCTTTTTTCCATTATGTTTGTTCAAATTAACTTTAAAATGGAACAATCTAAAGCACAACATACATGTATGAAGAACTTAGATGGATGTAGCTTTTAAGTATGTAGCATCAAAGTAACGACTATTTGTTAATTTTAATTTAAAACATCTTAGAACAATCCATTCTATTTTTAGACCTCCACAGGCAAAACGATATTGGAACCAACTACCCACACGTTATTACGAAGGCGATCTGATGGTGTAGACCGAAATAGTGGATCAGCAAGATTTCATTCTTTGCATAATGTTGATGACTTGAACCTTCAAAGTGATGCAGCGATTTTTCAACTAGGTCAAAGAATAAATTATGATGGCCAGGTGTCTGGATCCTTACAGAAAGCAACTGTTCAAAAGATTGCCAAGTATAAATGCAGTCATTGTGAGTTCCAGACTGCATACCGGTTTGCATTGGAGAGACATCAAAAGAAACACACAGGAGACTTTCTCTTCTGCCATCTGTGCAGCTGTAAATTCTATGACAAGTATCAACTTTCAAATCATCTCAAAGGTCATGCCGGAGAGCTCAAATGCCGCTACTGTAATAAATATTTTTCATCCTTAATTGGACTTCAGAAGCACGAACTCAATTGTTATAAAATTGGAGAAAAGTGAAAACGTTTGTTTTATTTACCATTTATTTTATGCCTATGAGAGAGAATAAAAATGACAACTATTGTTATTGGTTTAAATATATCTACAAGATTTCATTTGACATACACAAACCTTTTTGTTAAAAACTGACGATTCCCGATAATCATAAAAGAACATGTTTTCTGAAAAGTGATTCTTTTTTTCAAATTGATATAATGTAATTCATTTGAAAGCCTCTGAATGTCTTTTGAAAAGTATTTGGAATGTTTTCAGATACTATTTGATGTTATAACCATGTTAAAATGATATACCGGTATAGTATTGTTTGAACAATTGACAAACATACACTTTTTCATGTGTTACAAAAGTTGATTGATTTATTAAAAGCTGTGGCATGTACTGTCTGTCTTGTCTGGAGATTTGTGAATACAAAAACACTTTTCTACTTATAAAAAGAATAGTCTATGTAGTGGCATCAAGTACTGTAATATTCAATTGTAATAGTCATATAATTATGTGTGAGACCTATCCACCATTGATAAAACAATGAGTCAGGATATCAACTCGATAAACGAGCATTCCTTTCCTTTCTTGAACAAATAGATATATAGACTCAACCATTGGAGCATGAGCAATATTGCTTGGCATGAAAGAAGTTTGTATTACCAGTTTAAAATGAAAACAATAAAACTAGTATCTTGAGTTCTCTGATAAAAACAATTTTATATCATTGATACCATTGGGGAACCAGTTTTAATAAAACCAGACTTCGGTTGTAGATAGATACTCCCCGAGCATTTTGTGATAAATTATATTGCAGGCATGAGGTGGTATATTTGTTATCATTTATTATCATTCTGTTATGAATGTTATGACATAAAATTAATGTTACATTTATTTCTGGGGCCGGTTTAATGAATGTTACTTAGCGCTATGATAGCGTAAAGTCGATTGCGCTGCCACAGTCGTGGGTATCGATACAAGTTATAGCTACAACGTTTTGTGGCCACTGTGACCGCTTTATTGTCCTCAAATATTGTTATTTAGGTAATTGTAGTGTCATGTCATAGCTAAGGCAGTCGCAAGTGACCTTATAACCTCTCCATTAAACCCGCCCCAGGCGCTTGTTTCACAAAACATCGTAAACGTACATGTAGTTTATGTTTAGTTGTGTACTGTTCGGATTTAGGTTCTGTAGCCAATTATTAATTAATTAATCGATGAGCTCTGGTGGTGTCGTTAAACACACTTTGTATTTGCTATAGTCTATAGTTAATCTCTATTAAATCACGCATGTATTGTTCCGTGGACACAACATGGCTGACGTACGTGCGTAGTGATATCGATTTTCTTTAAAGTAATGCGGTTTCTTTTTGTATTTTGACATTAATTGATCGATTTATTGAATTGAAGAAACCGGAACGCTGATCCAACAAATAGCCCGAAATGTCCGGTTTGTCCATTGCTATTAATCTTGTCAGATCTTTTTTCTTCTTAATCGATTAATAAGATCTATTTGTGTCCAAGACGGTTTCCGATTACCTAAGGTTCAAGACCTTGTTGTCTCTGAATAGCCTTCTAAACGATCCTGTCGTCTTCAAATCCGATTATTATCGGCCGATGACCTTCTGTACGTGTATAGTTTTCTGTTGATCTCGTTAGCGAGAACAAGTCGCATAAGTAACGTAACATACGTTATGTGCATAATTATGTCATACTTATGACGTGCATGAGTTTGCGACCGGCATTTATATAAATAATAAGAACGATTATGTGAATGTTCTGTCCAAGCATAAATACCAGCAGTGATGGCTATAGCCATAGAAACAATAATTGCCGGCCTTCGAGCTGTAGTGTATAACATATCGTGTTTAACGCTATAGCTGGTAGATACTGGATGCGTTTCCCAAGTGAGGCATTGGATTGTTAATCACCGCATCTGCTCCAACCCAGATTGAGCGCTTAGCAAGGCTCAGTGGGAAGGGAATGTATACTAACACTTAGAACGACCAATTTTAGTCCGAGAGCTAGGTGGATTTTAGTTTACCTAAAACATACAACAGCAATATTACACAGGCATGATACGGGTAGCTCCCTGACCCGAGAAACCCAATTCTTAAGTCGTACATTGTATTTGTACACAATCGGCTTCCATCCGCCTGCCGCTCGATATACATGTAGGTCAAAGGATCTATCCTCAGGAGACTCGTTGAATTATTTCCCGTTCCAACCAGTGGTCCACGACTGGTCCATCAAAGGCCGGGATGTAGTATCCTGTATGTGGGAAAGTGCACATAAAAGATCCATTGCTGTTATTCGAAGAATAGTAGCCTATGTGCCGGCGAAGGATTTCCTATGTGACCAAAAATGCCCTGTCATGGCAAAAGGAAGCAAGTAACATTTTTCACGAAATGCACGTTTTTTTGGCTCATTGGCATAAGGAAGTATGTACAGTTCCTCTAAACGTATCGAACTTGCTTTCCAACTGCACGATATTGTAAGATATAACTCTAAATTGTGGCATTTGTGTGCAAATAGTACTAAATGTAAATGAATACAATGTTTTCATTGATCACTCGAAATATTGATGACGTCCCTTGCTTCTTTTTGCCAAGACGGCAGATTTAATGTCGATATGTTTGGGTGTATTTGGTTGATAATATTATACGTACAGCTCATTTTATATTTATATTCTTTCGTTGTATCTATGTTTATAAAATGTATATATTTATCTACAATTATGTCTGTCTAATTTGTACAAGAACAGTACATTCCCATATTTATTATTTTTTCTTATTAATTCATGTACATTGTGTAATTTATTGTTCATGCATGTACGTTTGTTTGATTTATTATATTTGTTTTGCCCATTTAAAGTATTGTTTAGTTCATGAATGTATTATGGATAGTGTTCCCCGCCATTATCCTGTATTGTTAATATACATGTAATTATAATATATTATATGCTGTATTATTTTATCAGAACTTAAAGCAATAAAGAACTTGATATAAACTGACGCGTCATTGTGGCGAGGAAACAAAACAATTTAAATCGAATGTAATTACATGTCTAATACCAAAGCCAACGAAATGCCATGCTCCCCGTGATTTTAATAACGGTTCAATGGTAATTTCTGTCTATTCCATCGTTTGATATAAACAGAAACGTTCTTTCCATATGCTTAACATTTCAATGGTTATGGTTTTAGTTAACGTAAATCTATCACTGCATCATTGGTGAACTTGTTTTGTTCGTTTAGGGATGGGGTGAGGACTCCCGACACTCGAATTCTAATGAGGAGATTAAAAGCTTTAGATGTTAATTATACGTGGCACGTTTTGAGGGTTACGTGTTCGCTTCGTATGAATGCATAATCATTGAAATGCATTTGAACGTGGAAAATCCATTGGGTATCATGGTTGTGTCACAACTTGTATGGTATGTAAGTTTAATTGCTGTAATTTCTGCTATGCACGCCGTATGATCTTACCAATACAACGAGGTAGTTTGGAACAAGAAACACGCACGATAATGCATACTAACAGTAGCATAAGCACGCCATACATATACCTTGTTGCGCAGACACGATTGCAACATTATGTGTCGTGGTTGTTTGATTTATTTATGTGTGAATGCAATTATAACAACTTGTGCAATAGAAGTAATCTGAAACTTTAAACATAAACGATAAAGTATCGTAAGTTTACCAGGCGCGAATCTTAAGTAGAGCGAGTGTTTTTCTTTGTTATCTGCGTTAAACCGTAGAAATTCATGGTGTTATTTTTTTATAACAGAACCCCTTCAAAATAAACGTTACTCTGAGATTGTTACGTTCACATAACCGCATGTTTCGTTGACCTAACCGAATTTCAGTTGTGGATACCGACATGTTTAATGTCTAGGCATCATTTTTTACAATAAATTATATCTTGTGTACCTCATTTAAAATATGTAAAAAAAGAAGGGCCCGAAAGCCATTAATATCCTAACAGTAATCGACAATACACAATGGGGAAAGGACCGAAAGGCGATACTCTAGCTCTGTAGATATCTTGTTAGGTCTAAACTTGATTATGGATGCATTGTGTATAATGGATCTGCTCGAAAATCATATTTGCAGATGGGGAATTTCATGGTATTTGTCACGTCCGTCACAATTGTTTCTCTTTGTTATGTAAATATATGCAAATAATTTTATTATCAGATTTCACTAGTTGTTTTGTACTGCAATTTGAAATTCTTAACAGTTGAATTATCTAACAACATAGTGTTTTGTCTTAGCTAACCAACATGATGAAATAAAATCGTGACGGATGTGCCAAATACCATGAAATGCCCCGGATGTTCGATTCCATACACAACCAGGATCTTCTTAGGCTCTGCTTAGGTGTATTATTGCTTTGGCAAATAAATTAATTGAATTGAATTGAGAACATCTGTTGAGTGTGTACGTCGATGCAAACGAACCTAGTTTGGGTGCTAGACGTACATAGAGATTATTATACGAGCGGGTGTGTCGTACTGATTTTACGAAACGAGTGTCAGTATTCTTGTATTGACCGAGCGAGAGCGAGGGTAATACATGCATCCTGGCACGAGTTTCGTAAAATCAGTACGACACAAACGCGAGTGTAAT
>JAULBR010035683.1:3503-15204 GCA_032355825.1 Melanodrymia aurantiaca
ACGAGATAATATATATTTAAATGTGGTAGTAATATATTTTGCGTATGACTAGGAATTTACGAGGAGGTTCGGCTGATAACGAGATAATATATATTTAAATGTGGTAGTAATATATTTTGCGTATGACTAGGAATTTACGAGGAGGTTCGGCTGATGAAAGAAGCTTGTGGAGAAGCACATCTGAAGACAATCCTTGCAACAGGGGAACTTGGAACTCTGAGAAACGTCTATAAAGCCAGTATGGTCTGTATGATGGCAGGTGAGATCTCACTTGTAATTGTATTTTGTGAAGCACAAATTAAAGGGAATATGTCAGGTTCTTTTTTCCTATTCATAAAAGCTCTAACACATTGGTCAGTATATCAAATAGTTGCAGTATCTTAAATTAATGCATGTTCATATTACTAAAAGGAAAGATTAGTTAATTTGTACTCCAAATGGATCTTCGGTGACAGTGCGTAAATTGTGCAATACAAAATGTCTATATTATATGTGATTCTGTTATTCATCAGGTGCCGACTTCATAAAGACATCTACTGGTAAAGAATCGGTGAATGCAACATTTACTGTTGCTCTTGTTATGGTCAGGGCAATTCGGGAATACTACCATCGTACAGAATACAAGGTAACGATATTTACCAGCACAATCACTGTCACTTTCATAGGTGTTACTTAACTGCCAGTCAGAAGACTGAATTCAGTCATGGTAGGTATGTTTGTTTGTAATGTAACTTTATGTATAAATAGAAGACCAAAACTTGAAATGGTAATGGTTTTTTTGTGGGTGTTTTTCAGAGGAATGTTTTTTTTATTAGATGGTTTGTGAAAAGATATTGATGAATTTACTCACCTAGAGTTTCAAGTGTTTTGAACAATTCAGTAGCCATTATAACTATCTGTCTGAGGTTCAATTTGTGTTATTTCCATTTCCAAACAGTGATATACAACTGGTTTGTCAAAGGCCATGGAGTGTGCTAGATCATGTATATAGGAAAGTACACATAAAAGATCCCTTGATGTTATTCGGTAAGAGAAGCCTCTATAGCAACAGCAGGTTTCTTCTTATACCATTTGTGGATACAACTGTATGTTTGACATCCAATAGGTGACGATTACTAATTAATGCTGGCGTCGTTAAACAAACAAACAAACTTTATCTTTATAATTAATGCCACACAGTGGTTCGTTAAACAAACTTTATCCTTTTTATTCATTATGACTTGTTATATACATGAACAATTAATTACACATGCATAGGTGTGCAAATATTTACAATCTTTGACCTTGCTTGCAGGTTGGATTCAAGCCTGCTGGTGGTATTCGAAGCGCCAAGGATTCGTGCACGTGGCTGTCGTTGATGAAGGAAGAGCTTGGTGACGAGTGGACGACACCGGACATGTTCCGTATCGGAGCCAGCAGTCTGCTGACAGACATCGAGAGACAAATCTTCCACTTCGTTACCGGTCACTACGCAGCCACGCATGAACTTCCCATGGCTTAAAGAGAATCTCACAACCTTTTCGTGCCAAATTTATTGCCTTTTTTCTTACGCATTTAAGCCGGTGAGAGTTCGAACAATCCAGAATCATTTTCATGTTATTATGTAGGAAAGTATGATATATATTTTAATGTGTAAAATAAAGTGAATTATTAACTCTTTAGCCCTTTCCAGATCATATACTAATAAACTAGTCTTTGTGACACGGGATGTTGAAATGGATATACATGTACTTAATGTAAAAGCTTATCTGATAAATCGTACGTCAAATATGTGCACCGTTTGTGTCAGATTTCATCAGGAGAAAGCTTATATCTCTGGAAAAAGTTGATATGATCTGGAGAAAGCCGATATGATCTGGAGAAAGCTGATATGATCTGGAGAAAGCCGATATCACCGGGAGAAAGCCGATATGAGGTGGAGAAAGCCGATATCACCGGGAGAAAGCCGATATCTGGAGAAAGCCAATAACGTGTGAAGTAAACCGGTCATACTCGGTTGATATAGTTTGGAAAGGGTTAACTCAGTTGATAAATGACCATGTTTGTTTTCATACACATAATGCCAGTTATGTAATAGAGCCTGTAAATTTGGCATGAATATATCGTGATTGATTCTCTACCTCAGCAAAAGTGCTAATATGTTAAAAACTTATTTAGTGATAGGGTTGGTTTGAAATTACCAGATTTATGTATGTTTGTAAGCTATTATATGGTTTTATTTCATCAATGCCTATTCAGTTTTGGAGTGGTTTGACTTGACTTATCTTTTTTCAGAATGCTTGTATCTATTAAAAGTTAATGTATCTCCCCCCTCCCGCGCACTACCTCGTGTATTTTTGGAGTGGGTGATGGAGCCTTTGTTTTTTTTTAGGTCTTTTTAACTTAACACTAACGGTAAGGCAAATGGTTTTCATGTTTGTCTTTTAACTGCGAAAATAATCGTGTAAATACTTACTTGCAATGATAACCTTTAAAAAGACACAATAGTGTTTTTGCATTCCAGAAATGGCATTTTGTGAGTTTGTCTTTGTGGAAATCACGGAAATTCACAGCCACAAATATTACTCATTTTGCAAAACTTCACAGCCACGAATATTACCTGTTTTACAGTAATCATTATCTCTACTTGTAAATGTCAGTTGATGATGTTAAGGGAATTAACATAATTTAAGATGGGTGTCACGATATGGACATGCCCATGTCAACAAACCATACCGGATCATTGCGATATCTCCGTGTTAGAGATTCCTAGGTGGATTTTGACAAAGCAGTGACAACATGTATACATGGAACACATATGGTATTTATTGTAAACTATATTCGTTTCCTTTAAATTTTACATCCATTTCGGTGCAAGTACCATGTAATTTTAAACTACCTTGTTATCGGCACATTTAACATTATAGTTTTGAATGTGGTATTTTGTTCTATTCATTTCTGTGAACTTGTTATACATGAATATGGTTTGTTTATTTGAGGGATAATCATGCATGAGGTAGTTTTGCTTCTTTTACGTGTAGATGCATTTTAGGCAATTTGTTTTTTGTTGATTTACGCATTTCCCACATATATTGATACGATATATTGGGTACTGTTTGTGCCAATTTTGAGATTCAGTCCGGTGATTGTTCATTTATTAGCTCCAATCACAGATATTTTGGTGAGAGTGCATTGTTATTACCCGGTAACAATATTAATGATCGACAATAGGCTAATCTTTCAATACCAAGTAACAAATATCGTATTTCATTTGTGATAAATGTATATTCACATTTCTCAAAAATGGAATTGAAATGGAGTCTGACTAGTATTCTATAGATTCATGATTTTGCTACTATTTTTAGAAGCAGTTTTGTGTCATTTCTAGTCTATCAATCTGATTTTTGAGTAGCAGTAATGTTTAATGTATGTGTTTATATTTCTGGTAAAAGTATCCGGCAGCTAAATTTGACTGTTTTTGAATGGTCTGCATGTTTGAAAATAAATATAGTGTAAATCTTAATACGATTTGTTTATTATTATTAACCTATTAAAAATCAATCAGACATATTGTAGTTTCCTAGCCACATATTAAAATGGCCATTGCAAAAGTTTATTTATTCAGGGTTTCTTTTATCTCAGATATTGGGATATTCTAATTTCACTAATAACAGTTTGTGTAATAATAAAATGTTCGATGTAGTGTAATATCGTAATCATTTATAATTTGTTCCATGTGTAAACTTGTATATTTTAAAAACTGTTTCAATTCTCATCTATTGCTTGGAAGACGGTATCGTTCAATGTCGTGACCTTTACGTGTAGTCAATAAGTGAAAGAAAAGAAAAAGACTTAAATTTACGTGAACAGACACTTGAATCAAGTCAACATTTTATTTGTAATTCTGTTCATATGAATTTTGTCACATTTATGTTATGCCATAATTATATACTCTCATTACAACATTAATAATGATCAATTATTGACCTTCTAGGCCGTCAACCAGGGTCAATATCAGTTTCTTGGGTCTTCAAAACCTGATATTGCCTGAAATATGATCAATAATAATTGTTTTATTACATATTATCAATGGGTCTATTTAATCAAATAGAAATACACAACACAAGGTTTGTGATAAACACGATAATTTGAAAGTAAAAATACATTCATCACCAATAAAACTAATTTTGTGACACTAGCAACATTTTTGTTTATAACAATCAAATAAATTGAAGTAGTGGTCAGTACAAGTTTAGCACAGAGACATTGTAATGGGTGTTTTCACTCTCATTGGTTAATTAAGTATTTTTTGTATGTATTGTTGAGAGGAATAGTTTATTACTGGAGTTTTGCTTTGTTTTCCACCTGCAAAGGAGACATAAACTTAATTGCTTTATTATTAACTGACTTCTGAGAATTCCTTCGAGATGCATAGTCCTTGACATAATCTAAATCAGCTGTTGGTTGAAATATCTTAGCTGCTTTGACTGGGTCTGGCGAAGAACTGGTGCCATTGATGCTAATGCATGGTATGTCTGGAGAATTGGGCACTAGCAGCTCTAGTGTCTGCACAGACACTTTGACATCTGACACCTCAAAATGACGTGGATCGGTCTGTGTAGATGTTGTCCGTGCTGTGTCTGCCTCTGTGTCTGCCTCTGTGTCGGTAAACCTCACTTCAAGGTTACTGGCTGGTGAATCTGCAGTAGGACGGCTTTCTATCTTTATGTCAGTCATTGGTACCGATAGTAAATTACTGGACACTCCTGAGTGATCGGACTGACGAGTTTCTGTATGTCGTGCTTCAAATCCAAGAACGTCACTCTTTTGAGGTGTTGATGGTCCAGATTGATGCAATGAATCCAGAAGACTTGGAGATTTGTCATTTCCAGTCGACTGTGTTTCCTCGTCCAGAGGAATCATCATCATTGATGGTTCTCGATTGTTTGAAATCAAGTCTGCTACGTAGCTCGTCTCTGCTGAAGGAGGTGGATTAAACATGGTTTCTTCTTCGCATACGCTTCCCGGTATCCAAATCTCATGGCATGCTACAGATGTGCCAACTATACCACGAACCTGAAAAGACCCATCTGTCTTTTTCTTTAATACAATGTCTTCATGTGCATCAGAAGAGCCAACTTTTGGTTTTCCTTTACTGACTGGCTCGCGCAACAAGGACTCGTGTTTGTATTTTATTTTATTATGATGGACTGACTTGGTTTCTGGTATGGACATCTGCAAAGCATGTCTCTCCTCTCTTATTATGTCACATGGCATCTGTATGGGATTCATATGCTGTTCATATTTGTGTTGTCTAAATGCTTCCCGCTGGTTGTATTGCTCATCAGTCAATGATGCAGGTAAATATGGCGATCTTTGTACTTTGCTTCCAAAATCTGGAGTCAAAGATACAACATGTGCATACCCTCTGTGGGCATCCTGCTGTGGCGTGCGTCGTGGTGTATTGTAATTTAATATGTAATTGTCTTCAGACATTGGGGTCACAACAAGTTTGTCAGGATAAGGAGATATACAGGGAGAAATTCCATACTTTAATTCTATTCTTTTAATAACTTTTGAAATAGGACTTTCTTGCAGTGAATGACGTTCAGTCTTTGTAATGGTTGTAGTATTAGATGCCAGACTTTCTACAGTCATATCTGCATTAAACCCTGTTTCTATTTGCCTCTTCAAAATTGATTGTGCTTTACATTGATCATCACGTTGAATTTCAGAATGTCTAACACCAAACGAAATTTTACTTCGCTGTCTAGCCACCTTTACTGATTCCGGCATATTGGCACCGTGGATATCTCTGCGATGAACGACCAGTAATGGTTCATTACGCTTACTGATAGAACTGAGTCCCTCTGTAAAAATAGTTTTACCTTGTGATTGGAGACTGATGGATAAGCCTTTGCCACGGCTTTGGCGAGCCTTGTCGCCAAGACATCGTGCACCTTTTATATGCGGAAACGCTTTGAATTGATCACTCGATTCACACGAATCTTTGTGTTGATCAATCAGCCCCATTGCCACATCACCAGAAAAGGAAGGGAACGTAGCACTTGTTTTGTTATCCTTTGTGATAGTGGAAACTTCGTTGCCCACGCAGAGAAAAGGGTTATCTGCGTGGTTTGTCAATGGCATCAGCTTCGACTTTTTCTGGACTTTCTTGTTTAATCGTAATCTGTTGGCGTCAGGCAATCGTCCGGCGATATACATGTTGAACTGCTTATGTCAGCACTGAAAAGAAAATAGAACCTGACAATGAATAAAATCTATTGCTATATTATAATTTTAGAATATACGTGTTTACAAAACTGTTCGTATGTGGATACGTTATTGGCTTGTCCCGTACATGTTTACAAGATAAACTGGACATGTTTTTTCCAGGATTGATTCTCAATGGACTCGTTGGGCCATTTCTCGTTCCAACCAGTGATCCACGACTGGTCCATCAAAGACCGTGGTGTGTACTATCCTGTCTGCGGGAACGTACACATAAAATACCCCTTGCTGTTATTCGGTAAGTGGCGATAGCGGGTTTCATCTGATACAAACTAATTAGCAGATGTCGGGGATATATAAGCTACAAACATGCATAATTTAAATATTGTTATTCTCATAACACAATGCAGCTTAAACTTAGTTTTGGATTTTTCTCAGTTTGTTAAAATGCTCTTACGGCTGTCATGGCTAATAATTATAAGCCCTCGATATATTGATACTGCCTCAGCATTTATTAGCATTCAATCGATTTGCTACTCTAAAGTTAATTAAGCGACTCACATAACAGTCTTACCTACATATGCACGTGTACATTGATATTCTATTTACAGCCAATTATTCATAATAATAATAATGAAACCAAACTTTCCATTGAAATGATAAAATAGAGAGACGGACAGACAGACAGAGAGTGTGAGAGAGATAGAGGGGGTGAGAGAGAGGGGTGGGGTGAGGGGGAGACAGATTGAGAAAGAGACAGAGTGTGTGAGAGAGAGGAGGGGGAGATGAGAGGGACGGAGAGACGGAGAAAGAGAGTTTCAAAGCGTTTACTGAACATTCTATTTAGTTATAACTGATGTACATGCTGTTATCCAATTAAAGTTCAATGACGTCTGTCATGTTCACGCAGTGTATGCAGGCGTTAGTGTTAGTATGAGAGGAAACCCGTTACTCCTACTAAAATGTTTTTGGTTTTTTTATTAAATGTTGATATGCAGCCAGGGACGTTATGACGTCATGTTTAGAACTATCAGGTTCCTTGGTGACGAGTTTGAAAAACAGTATGTAGACCAATCAAGATTGTAAGAAGTGATGTCTCCGGAGGAGATACATGTACATGGTAGGAGATACGATAAATTATTAGGTCAACGATATCTCCTTCAAAAGCCTCTAATGGATGATCAAAATGCATACATATGTAAAATAACTATCTACTCATAAATCTTAATTAAAGTTCTACGGTCTCATCGGTGAGCTGTGCAAATTAAACAATGCTACTGTCCGTCTCCTCACATTTCCTTCCCACCCATCATTCCTGAATATAACATGAACAGTTTCCTTCTGATGACCAGACGGATAAAACATGTAGGCTACCTATAAAACTCATAATACTGATTAATATATAGTGTTATTACTAATGATGAAAATAATAGAACAAAACTACGATTGCCAATGACAAATGTGTAAATTTACATTTAGAGTTGACACTGATGGCTAAGAACTGAAGACGAACATTACTATAGTATATCAGTGTTTAGAGACATGATGATGCTGGTTCGTTGATGCTAATGGACTGATAGAATGACACTACGCAGATATAATGTCCTTGATTGTTAAGAGCGGTCTCATTTCTGGACATCGTCTGTTATCAAAGGCCGACATCTATTAGCATGATGGTTCTAAAGCCATGCAAATTCTTCTAATGTATATGAAGTGTTTACGCGAAAAGGACGATCAGGTAAAAATGAATAGAAGAGAAAACCTTGTCCTTGTTTATCTGGGTAATTGAATACATTTATCCTAATTGCAATTCTAGACATGAAGCGCAGATTTCATACTTAGTTTTCAACAGTTCGAACAGCATGATACGCGGCCTAATATTCCCACACCGCTTTCTCAGTCTGAGACGAGGATGAGACTTGGGTTAGGCGAGAGAATGGCTGCCAAGCAGACAGTTCGATACATCATCGTGCCTGGTAGCGGTTAGGGCGCGATTAATTTTGGAAACATTTTATTTAAAAAAAGAGACGCGATAAAGTATGGACATTTTTAGGCATGAATTTTAAAAGATAAATAATTTTTTTCTCAAATATTATAATTTAAGGGGGAAATTGGCTTTCAGGTGTTCCTGTATATTTACCCTAAAAGGGGTTTGAGGGAACAAGTAGGGACGCCTCTGTTAGTTATGGAGCTTTTGAGTGAAACGCTGTTTTTATTGAGAATAATACTAGAAATGGACAGGTTTTAGTTTTAGAAAGAGCGTTTATTTTGAATTCTGTGTTGTTTGTTAATAGTTCTCTCCTCTGTCAACATTGTAGTAGTGCAAATTAAACAATGACAATGGTAAAACAAAGAAAATAAACAAAAGTTTGATGCTTTTTTAAAATGTTTGATAATGTTGGCTTTTTGAGGGAGTTCATCTATTTTGTTAACCATAACAAGAGCTTAAAATAACAATAATAACCTAAGTATTGTCGTGCAATGTTTGGCATTTAATATACTTGTTTATTTGTTTCGTTCGTTCGTTCGTTTGTTGTTTATTATAATGAATCTTTGCTGGATAATCTGATGCGTAGGCTATATATATATAAATTAATCTATAAAGTTCAAGTTCAAGTTCTTTATTAGCCTTATATTAAGACTTACATCTCATCAGCACAATACTAATAAATGTAAATACATCTATATACAATATATACAAATAATGACGTCTTGTGTATTCAATTAGTGGCTAATAATCAATTATATATTATAATTCATATAAGCTATAACCTTGACATAGGACCATCGTCTTCTGAGAAATTCGATTAATTATAGGGTCATTATATATCCGATGTATATTTCTCTATACGCATATTAATGTACCATAATTATAGTATGTTGGTGTGTTCTTTATGTACTATATTATATTATATTATATTATATTATACTATATCTAAACGGTAACGCATTGAGATTGTCAAATGCTTATCTCTGCACAAAGCAGAGTCGAAGGGATATTGCGACAACGTCAAGATGACTTGTACGCACCTACCACAGCCAAATCAGTGATGGTAGCAGGTATTTGCAAAAGTTGAGCTTATCCTCCTTCACCCGTGGCACCCGTCATAAGCACAGCCATATTCTGTGTCCGTTGTCTTGATCGAAATGATAAAAAGCGTGAAAGAAGTCAAAGTAATTATAAGGTATTGTATCGGTTATCATCTATGTCGATGACACGTCATATGTATGGTTGAATATCGTGAAATAGTCTCTATATGTCTTCCATAGAACGTTTTGAAAGTTGTGGTCGTATTTCGCGAACACATGGTGTCATAATTGTTTCATCAGTAATTTGTTTGCATACTATCACATATGAAGAACATTGATCATAGTGCACCCAGGCCGTTAGAGTCATTCATACATACATTTCAAAGATAGGTTTTTCTTTGAGTTGTGGAGATTTTTTTTTGTCGTATAAATTTATTAGATTAAATAATTATATTTGCATGCATGACGGTTTTAACTTCACGCTTGTATTTACTTCGATGACAGGCCTAACCGCAGTGTCACCCGATTTGAAATGTCACCATATTAATATTTCTTTGAGTCGTGTCGTAAACTACGTCCTAAATCAATGGTCTTGTACTTAGTCAGACCATTAAGAAGGTGATATTAACATGGGCATTAATAACAATCTAGTTAATAGTAAATCAAGCATAAGGATCAGCGTTGCACATTAATTGAAAGTTGCCATTTTTGAGTAAACTATTTCAAGTAGTGATTACGTTTGATCCAATACACACGGCATACGTGCAATAATGCATGGTTAGAAGTTCTAGAAACACTGTAGTGGTTAGCGCTACGGGCTTAAGGATGGTAGGACTGTGGTA
The DNA here is from genome assembly GCA_032355825.1 of Melanodrymia aurantiaca. NCBI lineage: Eukaryota > Metazoa > Mollusca > Gastropoda > Neomphalida > Peltospiridae > Melanodrymia > Melanodrymia aurantiaca. The sequence goes on from JAULBR010035683.1 coordinate 13,586, forward strand.
CTGGGTTCAAATCTCAATCTTGGCATGGGTTTTTTCATAACTGTACTAGTGGCTCCAAATCTGGCTCCGGTGTAAGTTAAAGTGGTGTACATCTATCTACCCATTGCGAATCATTTATACTTGGGTTGGAGCCGGTACAAAATAAATAGAAGTCCGTAGGAATATAGGTCCGAAACAATGTATATCGCTATTGGACCTATTACACACATAGGATTCTTTTAGTCCAGCATATTTAAAGGTGATTCGATTCATGACGAATGCGACCATGATTGCGCATCTAATGCTATTTCTAATATAATTTCTAACTCACGGAAGGCTTTTTATTATTAAAATTAACATTTAGTTACATATTAGTTCTTATAATAATTTCTTGTCATTTAAATGGTTATAATAGCTTAATGTCTATTTTTGCCTAAAATGGTCTGTCTCGTGCCAAATTACTCTGAACAAAAGACCTAAGACCATATTATGCTACTACAAACGCAATGGATATTATATTGATACTATAAACATTTAGATATAAGTAAATGTTAATAATTATAATAATAAAAAATGCTCCATTAGCTAAAATATGTTACAAATATCATTCGATGCATCCTTCTTAAAATGGACGAATACTAGTATCAAAAAATATATTTTGTTACAAAAATGGTAATTTTTTAAATCCCTCCCACCCCACCACCAAAATCCTACAAAACGGGCCAGCAAAAGCTAAATGATTAATTATATGTAAAGTGGAGTTGTAAAACAAATTTTAGTTTTATATTCATGATAATGTATCTAAATTAGAAACGAAGAATTGTAAAATAAGTACTAACCAAAGACAAACCTGGTGGTAGGTACGGCGTGTTGGGTGCAGTGATGAGAACTGATAGCGGTCACTGCAGGTGTGTTGTGTATATGACATTGATTTTGTGTATGATATATAGTTAGCATCAACACATACACGTGTCACATGACCAGACATAACCTAACTTAGTTTCATGTGACTACGGAACCACAAAATAATAACGAATACTAAAGATAAAGCTGATTTTACAGATAGTTTGTTTGTTTAACGACACCTCTGGAATACATTGATTATTAATCAGCGGTTATTGTATGTCAAACGCACGGTTATATCGATACTCTGTCACAGAGGAAACCCGCTTCCGCCACATAGGCTACTCTTCTTCGGATAACAGAAAGGGGTCTTGTATGTGCAATTTCTGACAGACAGGATAGCACACACCACGACCTTTGATGGACCAGTCGTGGATCACTGGCTGGAACGGGAAACAACCCAACTGTCCCCCTGATGAGGATCGATCCTTCGACCCATCGAACTACGGGCATACTCTTTACCGCTGACATCGCCCTGCTCCCTTGATTTAACAGCACCAATAGTCAAGGACAGAAGTTAGTGTATATACATGTAGTATGACAGAGGAAACCCACTGTTTATTATTAAACAGCACGTTCCCACAAACAGGGTAGTACATACGACAGCCTTTGTTAACCAGTAGCGGGACGCTGATCGGTGTAAGTTGTGTACACCTACCCGAGAGGTTTCGTTAGCGCACGGTTACGTTTACGGATACAGTTAGGATGACGTCACCTAACCGTATCCGTAAACGTTA
>JAULBR010035790.1:0-15204 GCA_032355825.1 Melanodrymia aurantiaca
GGAAAACATAACAGTGTTGAAAATGACTCTTTGGAATTAATATTAAATTATTATGTAGTAAAACAATTATGGACCATGTTTTATGGACCCAAGAAAGTGATATTGACCTCAAAGATGGTCCATAATTGATAAATATTATATAGTTTTGCATCATTATGTTCTGGAACTTTGCTCCAGAAATATATGTTACCGGGTACTTCTTTAAACTGTTATATTTTCCATTAGTGTATGTGGCAGACAATATTCTAATATGCAATGAACGGTTACCAACTATTTTGGTGTCATTCATTATATGCTTTCTTTTCCTTTCATATAAATCAATCATAACGTATAAGAATGATTGTTCAATATGTGCCTGGCTACTAAAAGAAATAAAATTAAGTTACAATGTCACTTTAAAGCAGGAGTTGTTTGAATTGGTTGCAGAGCCAACTCAAAATATTACTTTTAAAAGTATTTTGGAGATATTTTGTAATTAATGAGTTCACTTTAATGGATATAACCTCAGCCAAAATGGTGCATCTAGCAAAATTACCAACAGAATAAAATTAACTTCCTGTATGCACTTTTTGAATGTTCAGTTACTCTTCATTATATTGTTTTGTACACACAAACAACTAATGACTCCTTTACTGTATTCCAGCTTAATCCGCAGGCAGTCAAAGAAGCACCATGGCAATAGTTTTATTCCCGTAAAGGCGATTCCAATTGACCTATTCCCTCAGACACGACACTGTGAACTTGTTGTGCTCTTTGAAAGACTGTCTGCTCAAGCCAAGAAAGTTGAAATTAAAGAGGATGTACATCCTGAAGCTATGGACAACACTGATGTCAAAATACCTACACAGAATGAGTCAAATGGTATCGATTTGCCATCGGAAATCAGTCATGAGTCTAGCAAAGTCCCGGCAACAACAGAACCGACTTGTGAGTCGAGCAATGTCGCTGGAACACCAGAACAGACTTCTGAGTCAAGCACCATCACTGCAACATCAGAACAGACTTGTGAGTCAAACAATATCACTGCTACATCAGAACAGACTTCTGAGTCAAGCAACATCACTGCAACATCAGAACAGACTTCTGAGTCTAGCAACATCACTGCAACATCAGAACAGACTTCTGAGTCTAGCAACATCACTGCAACATCTGAACAGACTTGTAACTCAAGCAATTTTACTGCAACACCAGAAAAGACCCACCAACCATTGTGAGAGTTTCCGAACAATCTGTTTTCCTGTGACAATGATGGACAGTAACGTCAATGACATGCTATAATCTGAGACTCGGATACGTTTTATGAAAGTACATTAAAAAATATTTCGCAATATATTTTGTGGACCTGTTTGTAATTCTTTGCCACATAGTTCTATTTAAGGGCCTCGTCTTAACCACACTGCAGAATTGATCCTGCAATCTTGTGCACCTCAAGGGAATACTCTACAATTAGTTAGGTGAGGGAATCCATTTTTTTTAAAAAGGTGGCAAGAACCATTTTCTTTTCCCAAGAAAAGCTTATCGCTTGAACATACTGGAAACATCTATTGCATAAAAGGATACAAAATACCCCTCCAGGTCCACTTGACACCACTTCTGTTGATAACTGACTTGTACTACACATGTATGCACTCTTATACTTCTTATGCTAGAGTAAATAAGTTCAGATTCACATATGAAGGATTGTAACTTTAGTATATTTGAGTTAGGTGTTATATACAATGTGTTATACAATGTGTCGATGTGTACTACTTGAGTTAACTGAACTTATTGGTAAACACGTTGAAATGCCTGCCGACTCGAGTAAATTTCACAAAACGTTTACGACTAGTTATGGACGTAAACATCTAACTAAGTGTTTCTCAAAATATAATTAAACATAATTGTCTCCAGGAACGAACCACATCCGCGAGTAATAGGTCACAAAATACCATGATGTCTCGGCTACTAACCAGTCATATTACCAACTGTTAGTGATAGAAATTTCTCTACTTCCACAACTAGTCGTAAACTAAACTTAGGAAGTTTTGGGAAATTTTCTCCTATTTATTAAATCCAAGACGTGTCATACCAGTAAATATTGATCAAAATGAGATCTAAATGAGTGTTCTGTGTCAAAATTGTGTTTGTTCCTCCAACAATAAATGTGTTTACTGTATAGGATAATGCAAGTCGGTTCTCAACAGGACTGTTTAGTTTAGCTAAGGATTTTTGTATCTTTCAAATGTTATTTGCAGTATATTCCAGGATAAGTATTGCAAGGAAGAAATATTACTAGAAAATAATTGAATTTTTGGTGTGTGGAAATAATTATTTGTAATAGGAAATGACTATAACCAGGTAATTAGAAACTTTCAATCCAAAGTAATGAATAATATAGATCGGGTTCGGACTACAGTAAACACAGATATTTTCCAGTCTTCACCAATCCAGAGGTTCTAGAATATGGTCGCCTGATGTCCAAGGCCAGTGATTTTCTGACTCGGGACACCAAACAAATACATGATGCACTTTCATTTAAAGTATGGTCAGTGAATTCTCAAATCCACTAGCCCTATGGCCAGTGAATTTTGAAAAAAATTCTAGAAGCCATGCAATCTCTTGAAATTCTATACACCTTTGCAAGTGTAGACAAACTATGCAAACATATAATTTTGTTTTTATGTTCTTTATTTAAATATTGTATGCACTTTAAAATAAAACATATATTAAATTAAATATTCAGTCAAAAAAGCAGTAAAATATAATACATGTAATAGTAATGGTAATTGACTGCATTTTTTCATGCTAAATGATTGATTGTGGTTAAAATTGATGATCATCGAGAATTGGTTGAACTAAAGTGGCTTACTTTTCTTTACAATGCTAACTTTTCCTTGTACATGTAAGCAAATACACAAAAATTGATTATTAGGTATTTTTAAATGATTAATTGTTATGTTATGAGTGACGATCATAATTACCCAGTAGTAAGGAAAATGATTAGTCATTGATTATAATCTATCAGTTGAACACCACTAATAATATTTTTTATTTAAAACAAAACGAAAAAAAAATCGTTTTGGAATCGAATATCTATTAATGGGTTATACATGTAGTATACTATGTATTTTAAGATGGTGTCTAAAAGGATTCCTTTTACGGTTAATTTTAAAAACCTCTTCTATTCTATAATTGAAACTACCTTGACAGAAACCATCTTAAAACAAGGAGGATGGGTAAACAGGCTTTCTGTAGGTAGGCCAATTAGCCAATGACTAATGCTTTAAAAGTTTAGCTAAAAATATCAAATATTAATAATTGTAACAATATTTTGTATCACTTAGCCTGTTATTAAAAATTGTTCCTGAAAAATGTTTTAAAAAATTGGGTAAACAAACTTAGCCCGTTATTAAAAATTGTTCCTGAAAAATGTCTAAAAAATTGGGTATACTATGAGACACTGTTGAGATAGTGAAAATATTTTAAATTAAATAAAATTATTCAATAATAAATCAGTTAATATATAGCAACTGGCCCAAACTTAAAACTGATGTTACTGTATATTTCCAAGCAAAATGATGATTAAAGCCATCTGGAATATACTCATACATCATTAATGGTGAAGGATGTGGTGTTCTCGTGCAATGGGTGATCAATAGGTCCTAGCATTTCTTGTGACTAGTTTCATGATTGTGTCTTTTACATTATCACAGTTTATGATGATTCAGCACACTTCATAAAAAGAACAATAAATTACAAACAATAAAAATAAATCTTAGGTGACTGGTTTGATTTTAAAACTGATGGGACTTGATGCGATTGTCTTTAGCTTGATGCGATTGTCTTTAGCTTGTGGTGGGATGGGTCGGGGGATCGATCCTCCACAGTGCAAAACATTTTATGGGCTATTTTCCGTTCCAGCCAGTGGTATGTGACTGGTTTATCAAATTCTGTGGTGTGTGCTATCCTGTATGGGATAGCGCACGTAAAAGACCCCTTGCTGGTTTTCGGTAAGAGTAGCCCATGAAGCGGCGACAGCGGGTTTCCTCTGAGACCATGTGTCAATATTACCATGCATCTGACATCCAATAACTGCTGATTTATGATCAATGTGTTCCAGTGGCGTCGTTAAACAAATGAACTATCTTTTAGCTTGCTATCACATGGCATCTTCTTCAGTTTAATCAATGGTTAATATATAGATGAAGTTGGAGCACATTGATTAATAATTAATCGGTGGCTATTAGATTTCAAACAAACTGTTATGACGACAAGTGGTCTCAGAAGAAACCTACTCAGCTTACACATAAGCTACTCTTACTGAATAACAGCAAGGGGTATTTTATCTGCACTCCCCCCAGACAGGTTAGCATACCACAGCCTTTGATGAATCAGTCATGGTTGGAATGGGAAATAATGGGTTCTCCGACGTGGATCGATCCTTCGATCTCTAGAATATTAGACAGACGCTCTTGAGCTGAGCTACATGTACATGTATGTCCCACTCCTGTGGAATGTATGCACACCATCACAGCTTAGTCAAAGATCTCACTGGACTCTCATTTGGAGATACAGTTTGATCATTTTCATGTCAGTATTGATAAGTGCACATCCAAACCAATGATTTTAACTTTTCCAATTAAAATAAAATAATGCCTGTCATTTTTTACCTATAAACTCGTGAACAATACTGGTGTGATTATTTAGCACTTTATAATTTATCTTGTGACTTGGAGGTAATAGACGGTGTCTCTGGTACATCTTGTAGAATGCTCTGTATGCACCCCTGACCATGATAACAAGCCAGTAGACTTGTATAAGTAGAACACACAGACATCCCATGTTGCACTTGATAGGAATAGCAAGTGGCACAGACAGAAAAGAGATCTTGGCATAATCTGCGTATGCCCAGTACAGGTATGGAAATATCACGATACGGCTGATTGTAAATGCAAAAATCATCAGAAGACCAGAAAGGACGTACCAAGCGGTTTCTTTGAGATTCAACTGAAAGACATAAAATTAAATATTTTTTGATTGCCGAGAAACGGGTATAGTAATTTGCATATGCAATTTTTGCGTTAGAAATTTTTATGCAAAAAATTATAGTTTCGTGAATTATTATTAATGATATCCATAGAAAAATACAACAATTCTATTTTGCAATACGATAATTGCCAAAATATTAACCATTTTAGTGTACATATTTATTATATGGTTCTATACATGTAGGTGTTCTATATGGTGGGGGAGTTGCTTTGAGCTCAAAGTAAATGAGCCAAATACATTCACAACAAATTTAAAATATCAGTTACAGTATAGTCGGTGCCACCCTCCCAAATCCTTTAACTACTGCCAACCATAATTATAAACATTGTGTAGTTGTACTTGTGTTTTAATGTTATTTATTTACATACCTGAACTAAAATAAACCTGGCAGAGATGAAAGGTATGGCCAATTCAAAAAGATAAAATACACCAACAAAGAAATCGCCCAGATCTTTTCTGAAGAACTGAAAATATATGTGAATTATTGAAACATTTACGACAAACATGATGATGTCAGCCATATTTATAAGTGTCTATAACCTTATTTTTCAATCCAAGTATCAATAACTATCTTATAATATAAATTAGCGTATTATTTATTATATTTGATAATATAATATACCAGTTCCAAGCTGGAAATGTGATAACTTCCTCTTCATGAAAATGAAATGCCAGTTATAAGACTTGGTGTGATTGGCCTAATTATTTCAAAGTGGGATATATTCAGATTACATGAATTGCGATTTTGTTTTGTAATGGCCTTAAATCCAGTTATCTTTTCCTGTACAATGTATAATGCATAATTTATCAAACTAACACTCATGGATTTTACATAAAATTATAATAATTATTATTGGTGAATTTTGAAAATGTAAGCTCCTTGACACTATGTTCACACTCTGAATTTCTGTACAAATTTATTTTTGTTCCTATATATACATGTACATATACTTACAACGATGATGGGAAAGAAGATACAGGGCAATACAAAATGGTGAACAGTCATGAGTTTGTTTGAAGAAATAAAATTGCCGATATGCTGTGTGAGACTTGTCTTTCTCGGAGACCGTATTGACAAACGATGACACCTGAACATCGCCCACAGATCACAGTAGAAGTAGGGTAGAGCAAAACAAGCATAACTGTTTGTTAACCAGTGGCTGAAAAAAACAACAGTACCCGTACTACAATTAAATCTTGATCACATTATGCAGGCCCTAATCTAAAACTAAAAATGAAGGAGAAGCGACTTCTCTCTTCCTTGGAAAAATAGGAGAAGTTTGATAAAAATACGAGAAGTGAACCCAGCGAAATATTTTTGGGCAGAAAAATATGTCGTACAGAAATAAACCTCAATTCATTTCAAATAAAAAAAAAAGTAATCTAATTGTATTATGTTTTAGCATCAATATAATGATAGTTTAGGTAAAGTTTGTTTGTCTGGAATATATTGATTATTAATCAGCAGTTATTAGATGTCAAATGCACAGTTATATCGATACTTGCTCACAGAGGAAACCCACTGCTGCCACATAGGCTACTCTTCAAATACGAGCAAGGGATCTTTTATGTACACTTTCCCAGATGGGATAGGGTCCACCATAGCAATTTATGGACCAGTGACTGAGTCATGGATCACTGGTTGGAATGGGAAATAACCCAAATATCGATAAGAAAATCTGTTCATCAATTGACTTAGCTCCCAGAAAGATAAGGTCAGCCATTGTCTGTCGATTAAACAGAAAAGGATTTCCTTTATTTTATGACATAAATAATTTTATTGTATTATACATGTGTGTGCTTATAGTTTAAGGTTCTGGTACACTATATATTCCAACACAAAAAAAAAGAAAGTTCAATGCACATTTTTGATGGAATGACATTTTGCATCTTTGGCCATCCCCCTTTAAATAGTAAACAATAATGATGAGTGTCATACAAACAGTTAATGAATAATACTACTGATACTGAATACTGTAGGCCTACCTGTCATACATGATGTCTTTACACTCATGTATAATGATCAATCCTGCAGTGCACGACAAAATGGCTTGAACACTTGACACACACCTGTAAAGAATTAAATCTAATACTTGTACATATATTTCTAAAGTATTTCTCATACAACCGGCCTCCGTGGTGCAGTGGTTAACGTTACGAACTACAGGCTGGTAGGAACAGTGTTCGAATCCCGTGGGTGGATCTCACTTTCCGACTCCAACCCAGAGTGAGTGCTCCGCCAGGCTCAATGGGTAGGTGTAATACCACTTATACTGACCAGTGTCCACAACTGGTTTAACAAAGGCTGTGCTATGTGCTAACCTGTCTGTGTGAATGGTTACGGGATGGGGCGGAGGGGGAGGAATCGCGAGGTGAGAACATTCTTTATTTTTCCAGATAAATTACAACGTATCATAAGATAGTGGAAAAGATTTATTCTCAGTGAAAAAATTATTTTCCCACTGACCTCACTTCCTGATGAATTGATGTGTAGGGATCCCTTCCTGGATGTCCGTGGTGATAAATTGCCTTTTGAGTCTTTGGTGCCCGACAAAGACCGAGGAAGAGTGTTACTTTTGTGTATCGCCATTGGTTGATGTTTTAAGGGTTTCGCTGGTCGTGTAGAAGCTGCAATAATTCAATTTTAAATATTAGAAGTACAAGAGTAGCAAAAATATATATATTTACATGTTTATAATTATAATAATATGAAATAAACAAGATCATTTATGACAAAAAAATGAAGATATTTTATGAGAAAAGCACTAAATTAATGTTAAAATTGATTATTTAATACTTAAAAACAAATTTTTGTAAACTATTTTAAAATATTAAAAGAACCAGTATATAGGAAAATATATCAATTGAACAAGACAAGCATGATTTTAATGAAAATTAAGATGAAAATTAAGATGTTTATTGGGGATAGTAGGGGAACTGTTTTAATACATTCTAATTTTTAGGATTCATTGATGCATCAATAAATTCTATATTGATTACTTGACATTTGGTAACATGAACAATTCAGTTCAGTAATGACACTCGGGCTTCGATTTATGTTAATTAGTAGTTATTTTTCACATTCTTATTTTGTTTTGTTTAAATCAATAGAAAAGCAACTATAATGTACCAGGGTAATGCTTTACAGCAGATTTTGTTTCTAAGAAACAGCAGTCATTTTAATTTCATGTCTCAAACATGTACACTCGTTTTCAGAACTGTGATAAACTGGCATATTGATTTTGATCTTTCAGCTTTTATGCCGACATTACAAGCTAGGATCATTCAGTAAAGTTTATTAGAGTAAATGTCATAAAGTGGGTCCATTAAAACAATACATTAACGTTGCCATAGTGCCAGTGAGACCATTTAGCACAGTATTTTCAAATTGCTACTAGCTAACTACATTCGTTTCGAAATGTCCATGAAAGACTACTTAAATTAATATATGACACATGATTTGCAGATGGAACTGTCACTATATAGATTACTTTTATCAATATTAGCAAGAATGATCTTTTACATCATTTTCCCACAGACATGGCAGTTACTGTAGATGCCAAAGCACTTTACATACCTAGCTACATGTTAGAACTACAACACATCCAACCACTGAGCTACTTATTACTCATTCAGTAAATACATCCCACCCTCATCAAGATTTAAAACATTTCCAAATAATTCTATCAATATAATAATAGAAAAGTTAACATACAATTGACAAAGTAACTAAGAGAAAGCAGAGATCAAAGCACATGATCCCATTATTTAAAAATTAAAGTTAAGGAAAGTCTAAACGCAATGTGGTGCAAGGTACATAACTCTTGCTACCTTGTTTACTGGTTGAAGAATCTCTCCTGGGAATAGTTCTGGCAAATGGCCTACATACACATGAATGCTTATGAGTTGGCTCTACTTGCATAGGCTTCTCTTGAACGTCGTTCGATGCAAGTTCCTTTACTTTTCTTCCTAACCTCATAAACAAAACACAACATAACCAAAAGCACAATAAAAACAAAATATTTTGAAAAGATCTTTGATATTGTGGAGGCGTCTGGGTGTATAGTGCACCTGTTTTCATGTCAGGCCTTTACATTGCATTAAGTAATATGGGCACAACTTATATAGTGTGCCCTCACACTCTCGGCATTGACAAAAGATCATTTGAAAAAGTAAGCAAATACATGTACATGTATAGAATATCAGTGATTTCTAACGGACACGAGTGACGAGTGTAGTATTCTATTCTTACAGACCCTAAATAATCAATTTAAGCAGATTAAATTAACATTTGTGAATATATTCTGTGAAAAGTGGCTATAGGAGTCTCATAACGTAAAATGAAACAAATCCTCAGTGAAAACTAACGACATTATGGGATAGCTGTGCAAGTAACAATGCACAGTTCACACCAGATCTATTGGGTTACTATGGATAAACCAATCATCTTTCAAAAAATCATCTCTAATACAATTTAGAGATTGCCTATGTGAGGCCAGAAATCTCACGAGTTTCATTCAAACGCGAGTGTGAGAAAATGTGTTTCTGAATGCAAATGAGGTCTTCTCATCTAGATTAGCATTAGTGATATATTTCTTATCAATAACAATTTAGATGTCCAAAAAAAATGTTGGGTTTTTTGGTAATAATTTGAGCACATATTTTGGGCGCAATATTTACCATTGGAAAACTGCTGCAATCTAAAGACCTGCATGGCAATTGACAGCCAACATTGTCATGATGCACAAAAATGAATGCCAAATTGGTCATAGTATTGCAAGACGTATTTTCTTTTATAAAGTTCTGCTATTACTCAACATAAAGCATTCTAATACATGTACATGTCAATTTTGAATTTTCAGAAAAAGTGTTTTAAAAACCATATTATTTCATAGAGTAGTGACATATTTTCAAATGTTAATTATATGATGAACACAAATTTTAAATATGTAAAATGTCTGGTTATACATGTACTGGTGTAACATGTAATAACTTTTTAAATACACATGATTTCTGACTGTATGTTCACTTTAGCCTCACAATATCAAAGAATAACTTAATATGAAAACTACTTGAAACAAATTGAAAAGAAGGACTTACAGCATTCTAAAAGGTTAGTTTTATAACATGTCCCTTCATTGATTTCTATAAAAGCAAACACATACATGTACTGATGTAGGCGACGGTTTTACAAGTTTCACTGCTCAAATCTGAGTGTGCTCTTGCACACAATTAGAACTATTCTAAAACATACATGTAAAAGTACTAACAATTCACCAGCTATTGACAAATTAATAGTAAAACTAAACATCAATGTGCTATCAACAATGATTAATATACTGATATAAGGCACTATCATCAACTATTAACTGCATCTAATTCCATCGAATTAAAGAGGGATGATTATAGATAAAGTTTGTTTAACGACACCACTGGAACACATTGATTATACATCAATATGACTACCTGTATATGAAACGTAATATTTTTTTCTAACGATTAATTTCGTTGTTATTACTGGTAATCACAAAGAAATGTTAAAATCAGATAATATAAACCATGACCATCCCACTTTAACCAGTTTTTTCACTAAAATTATTTTTTTCTCAATTTAAGTCCATTTATCAAATTTTATAGATGAATAAATCAACTACCAACATTTTTCTCCTAGTACTATTCCTTTAATAAAGTAAAAACACCACTGCTACAAACAATGACAAAAGAATAATAGAGAAAAACGAAAAGACACAAGTACATACAACACTGTCACCATATCCAAATGTACTTTATGAAATACTAACCAAGTATTTCGAGTCTGTCACGTGCCATTGCCATGTTGGTTTCCATTTTGTCTTTGAGGCGACGAGCTCTCTCAAATGTGTCACCTGATAAAAAAATCACATTACAAACATTGAAATAGAAATTAGCCATTGCAAAATCCCACGCTCTATTTTCTCGATTCTTTATCACATTTCAGTTGGAGGATGGGAACGGAAATGCTACTAGTACTTATGCATATCCAGCATGCCATATGAACCAGTTCAAGAGTGGTCCAATTTGTGGGACAAATAATAGTCCCATTTATGGGACCAATATCCTCTTTAGGTTATTAATGCCCTTTTACTTAAATCATATAATTTTTATATTGTTTTTACCATTCAAAGATAAAGATAAAATTTGTTTGTTTAACGACACCATTAGAACACCATTATTGGATGTCAACGCACGGTTATATGGACACTTGGTCACATAGAAAAACAGCTGCATCCACATAGGCTACTCTTCTTCGAATAACAGCAAGGGATCTTTTATGTGCACTTTTCCACAGACAGGATAGCACACATCATGGCCTTTGTTGGACCAGGTGTGGATCACTGGTTGGAATGGGAAATAACCAAACGTGTCCCATGAGGTGGATGCTCTACCACTGAGCTACGCCCCGCCCCACTCCTTTACCATTCAAAACAATGCCATGCTATTTTAGAGATGCCCTTTTTTTAAGTGGATCCATGTGTCCTTTACATTAAACTTGGGAAAAGAGGTGTAAAACATCTGCAAAAAAAAACAACAACAACTTGTTTATAATGGACTTTTGCTATTAAATATACATAATAATATTTGTGCACTTATTTGCATTAATTAATATATGTGGCTTGACAGAAAATCATTACTAGTTTTTCTCTGTTTATGTCAAGGATCTATATTAATGCAGCTCTGTAATGATAACAACATGAGCTCACTTATTACACACTGTGACCATACATATTAAGAAATTAGTCGCGTTTTACAGGTAAAAACACAAATTTCCATCAGATTTCACATTTTAAAAAATTCACATGCATTCTTTTGCTATTACATTAAAAAATTAAAGTAATTAAAAGCTTAGTAAATTTGTTTTTCCATGACGTTACTTACAGTAGTTTTTCTAAAAAAATTCACAATTCTGCATTTCCCCAGATTTTAAAGATGACAAATCTCAGATTAGTTTGTTTCCCAAACAATACCCACCCTATTAGTTGGAAAGCCAATCCATATCTAGTCAGCTTCCATTTCTAGAAAAACCTCTACATAAATTATGATAATTAAAAAAATCTCGGCATAAATTATGGTGAGGCTGTACAAAATACCTAGGAGAAATGCATGCTCAGTGTTGACTAAGTATATACCTACACTCCCTACTACCAAAAACCATTGTCATGCCACTTTTAAAATTAATTTATTTGTGCTGTTTAATCAAACATAATCTTGACTAGTAGCCTAAAAAAAGAACTACATGTAACTGTTCTGACATGTAGGCCTGACTATTCATGTGTTTATGATGTATATTAATGTGACTACTACAACTACATGTACATACCTTCTCCCGCGACATCAACACTAATACCTTTCTCCAACTCCACAATGCCTTTCTTGTACAATTCAATAGCCAAGTCATTGCGCCCTGAAAACAAGCAACAATTGTATTATTTTACTTTATTTTTATCATTGGGAAGTCACTAATTAATACATTAACACAGGGTTTATAGTTTACAAAACTACATCAATAACCAGGACTCACTCACCAATTGCCAATTTCTAAAAATATTTGCCAAAGAATTTTAACATTGGCACAAATATTTACAAAAGGGTTTCCTCTTAAATCTTTCCATGGAACTGATCTTTTTTATCAACACCATTTTAGGATTAAGCCCTTTCTCTCTACATTTCGCAATTTTGTGTACCATAGACTTATTTTGCCTTCAATGGCTTCATTTTTGGGAAGGATGTGAATGGTTTTTCCAGCTATACCAATCAGTAGAAAGTAAATATTTCATAAAATCAAATTAAGCTACACCAGTAAAAGCATAATATACGCTTGTTTCAATTCCAGCATGAAATAACTTCATTAATGTGTGTATTTGAAAAAACTTTTCACATGGAAAACAAATTGATACCATGTTGCTTTTGTTTGTAAATTTCCTCCAACATGTATTACAGAACAGCTTGGAAACACTGTGGAATTGAAAACACATGTTTAATGCATCTTAGCTTTAATTAGTACATGTATTTACATAATTGCAATCTGAAAAGGAACCCTTTTACTTATAGAGAGCACTTGAAATTATGTTGAGTAATGATCAAACTTAATTAACTATAACTCTAAACTATTTGAAACCTAAACAAACCATACCTATATGTATGAGAAGAACTATAACACCATTTAGTAGGATTGCTATAAATTATAATAAAAGCCTTGATATCAAAACTCAATAACTCAAAATGTGTAACCACGAGTTATAAGATCAGTGATCTCTAACGGACACGAGTGTAGTATTCTATTTCTTACAAACCCAGAAAAGAAAAGAAATTTTAAACAAATGAAATGACCTGGTGCAACTATAAATTGTGGAAAGTTGTTAAATGTGTCGCGTGACGTCAAACAAAATGCTACGTCATACATTGTTGAAGGAATGAATCCGCAGTCAAAACTATTGACGTCATAGGCAGACACTCAGTGAAAAGAGGTCACTCGAGTCGTTACCGTGGAGCAGCCAATCAGAAGTCTCAAATGTTGTTCTCTAATGCCTATTACAGATGACCCATGTGAGACCATAAATATCACATGGGGTCAATTCCAACAGGTATGTAAGAAACCAAGTAACAGCAACCTAATATACATGTATGCAACAGAAATGCACTGGTTCAAGACGAGTTGTATCTATGGATTACCACAATATTGGCTACTGGTCTGTAGTGTGAGAGAGAGTGGGACGTAGTCTAGAGGTAGAATGTCTGCCTGTGGCAGGATGGGTCGTGGGATCGATCCTCCACAGTGCAAAACATTTTATGGGCTATTTTCCATTCCAGCCAGTGGTACATGACTGTTTTATCAAATTCTGTTGTGTGTGCTATCCTGTCTATGTATGGGATAGTGCACATAAAAGACCCCTTGCTGTTTTTCAGTAAGAGTAGCCCCCTGAACTGGCGACAGTGGGTTTCCTCTGAGAACATGTGTCAATATTAACCATGCGTCTGACGTCCAATATCCGCTGATTTATAATCGATGTATTTCTAGTGGCGTCGTTAAACAAACAAACTTTACTGTGGTGTGATCGTTAGACCATTGGACCTGACACTAGTAGGTGCTCGGTTCAAATCTGCTCTAGGTGAAGGGGATTTGTAATCACAGTACCGGCACCAAGCTTAGTGAGTGCGTCGCAAGTTTAAATGGGTAGGTGTACACGTCTTATTTCTGCCTGTGTTCTACTACTGGTTAACACAGGCTGTGGTATGTAATGTCCTGTCTGTCCGGAGAGAGCATATAAAATATATCTTGCTTTTTAATCATAATCAGCAGGTTTCCTCTCTTATACTAACACTAACTTCTGTCCGGGTCAGGCAGTCGAGGCAGTTGGACTGCATATATCCAGGACAGACATGCTTTAACTTTAATTGGATATATAAGCATGTAACTAAGTTAAAACATAAACTTTGTCACAGTTACTGACATACATGTATCAATATATCTGTTGGAATTACAACACTACTAGTAATTTTACATGATCCAAGTTCGTATCTTTAAATTCAATAAACGTACCTTATTATTTGGCTGTGTTGCACTTGAGGGTCATAAATTCGAATGTTAGCTCCCTCTTCCATCAAATATTTGCACAAATAAATAGCTGCCGATTCCCTGAAAGATACGAGGATTTTATGACAAGAAAGTAATACATGTATTACGAATGTAAATGAAATGAAATAAAGATTCAAGAGACAAGCAGACAAGCATATTATTGAGTTTACAAATATACGCAGGATGTTTGTATATTGCTGTCAATAACACATTTTGAGTGACAGTAACACTTTGGAAGTGACTACATTATTTAGTTAGTGACTATATGACTTTGTGAGACTGGCTTCGGCTTGAATGAACCTCTCTTTAGCTCAATCGGTAGAGCACTTGCCTCTCACGAAGAGGATCCTGGTTCGCACCTCTCCAGTGGAGGTTGAGATACCTGTTACAATTTGATATATAAACGTGGCTGGGTTGGTATTGATTAAGTAAATTACTTCGTGGATTCACATAAAAACCAGGCCATCTTCCTGTTTTTCTCACAAGAAATAAGTATTCATTAATATAAAAATTAATATAAAGATTAATATAAATAACTGCATAGCCTAAGTATATGTGCACAG